>VUQK01015246.1:0-14788 GCA_015106715.1 Bujurquina vittata
AGGGAAGCAACCCTCTTGTTCACCGGAGAAAACTCTGACGTACAGGCAGCAAACCGGGGGATATAAGAATACCCACCCCAGCTCGCCACCTCTCACCAAGGGCAACTCCAGACTGGAACAGAGTCCAGCCCCTCTCTAGGAGACTGGTTCCAGAACCCAGGCCGTGCGTTGAGGTGAGCTGTAACTTTCCCACCACCTCAGGTAGTGAAGGGTCTTGCATTTCATGTGTCATCAGAAACATTCCTGCTGTCAGTAGGTGCTTTATACATGAAAGGTCACTGTGATTCCTTTAAAAGACTTCTGCTCTGTCATTACTAGGTTTATTATTGTAAGGGGATGTTTGCTTATCACGTATACGTTTGTAGAGTTGTAGTTCTATCACATGAACATGTGTTCTACAATCTTACCTAAGTGCCTGAGGATGCTTGTTTTCTTTCTAGCACCAAGCCCCTTTTACGGCAGGCTAGATAAGAGTCACTTGCCTACACATGCAGGGAGAGGGGGTGAAGGATTGAAGCTAAATCGATAAGCTAATCATTTGAATGGTTTTTAACTATGTGACACTTGCCATACATTTTCTGTCTGTTCCAAAGTGCAGATCACCAAGGTTAGTGCCTGTTGGAATGTCTTGTTTTTAATTGTCTGCCGCCACAGAGAACGCCGAGGTCATCTTGAAGCCTGGTTTCTGCCTTCTACATATTGTTTTGTCTAAGTAACCTGAATAATGCCACTTATTCACTTAAGGCTTTCTGTTCTGCTCTTGACGTAACCCACCCTGATAAGTTTGACCATCCACACTGAGAGAAGACGATGTGTGTACTCATCACATGCCCAAATGCTTGACTGCTTGACATGGGATCAGGCCACCCCGGTTAACCTGTAAAAACTGTTTGAATGATGGCTTTAACCTCTTATCCTGTAATTCTGTTTTGGAAATGGCGTTTATTAAATTATGAAAGACTCCTCATTTCCCTTGTCTTCTTTTCATTCTGGTCAATCAACGAACACGCCAAAAACCTAAAACAACAAGTTTGATTTAAAAACCTTCAGACAGAAGATCAAAGAATGACTATTCATTCACTGTTGCAGGTACTAAGACCGGACCTCCCCGGGGATGATGCTTACTTACTCTTTTCTTGCTTTTTACTCTTTGTTACACTTTGTGGAGACTAAACCCCTGAAATGAACTCTGCTCAATTCTAATTGTTCGTTTCTACTCTTGTGGATTATTTCAAAAGTGAATTATTTCAAAGAGTGGACTTTTCAGAAAAATGTATTTAATTGTGAAGATTTTTTAAAAGCATCCAGGATCACGGAAAAAGATAAAAAAAAAAAAAAAAAGGGGGGAAACCCAAACTGCGACCGACAAGTTGACCAAAAGAAGTGGCTTCATCGCACATCGTTGCTGTTTGCGGATGCGATGTTGTCGCTTGTGCGTCACATTTACAGGAGTGCTCCAAACACAGGAATACAAAGGTTCCAGCAGCAAACTTTAAAAAAAAATGTGATTAATTGCGTTTAAAATTTGAACGCGTTAAAATCTTTGTAAATAAATAATCGAAATTAACACGTTAAAGTCCCGGCCCTAATTTACATATTTGCTCAGTCTCATATTTGATGCCAGTGAACTTATCAGTGTTTAGTTTTAAGAGCGTCCCAACAATCAGAGACCCCCTGTGAGCAAGCCCTTGGCGACAGTGGCGAGGAACAACTCCCCTTTAAAAGGAAGAAACCTCGGGCAGAACCGGGCTCAGGAAGGGGCAGCCATCTGCTGCGACCGGTTGGGGAACATGATGGAAATGAGGAAGGTGTGTTAACCTACCACTGATAAGTTCACTGACTTATTTAGTTATATGTAAATGTGTTGTTTGGGACACGCTGCTGGCTAATGTTGTGGCCAGTACAAAGGTGAAGAAATGAGAAAATGGGAAAGGGGAAACGGAAGGTGATAGATAAACGGTGGAGGAAGAGCAGGCTATTTTTTTTTTCAGGTGAACTGAAGAAGCGGTACTCTCTTCCAGAAACTCTTTCTCTTCTTTTTGACGAGGCGTTCCTCTAAATCTTTGTTCTGCAGTGTGAGGTTTTTTGTCTCACAAAAGAGCACTTCCATCTCTACTTCATGTTTCTTGCATTTTTTCTCAAGTTCTTTTAGCTTTTTCTCCTTTTCTGCATGCTTTTCCTTCAGTTCTTTATATTTCTCTTGCACTGCTTTCTTTGCCTCATGCGTGTATTTATTGCTTTGTTCTAATGTGGCATTCATGTCTTGTAACTGCTCATTTCTCCTCTGCATTTCTTGAAGAACACACTGCATGTGTTTATGTGCTTTCTCATGTTCCGTCTGCATCTCATTGTTTCTCTTCTGTACTGTGTCACAGAGCCCTTGCAGTTCGGCATTTTTTCCCATCATTTCTTGGATCTTGCACGTCATCGAACTGCATAGTTTCTTCAAATGTACCTTCTCTGCCTCCAATGCAACATTTTTTTCATTGACTTTGTCATAAAATACTTGCAATTCAGTATATTGTTTCTCAAAGTCTCGACGGACATATTGCATCTCTCTCTGCATGTGACTCTGTTGTTCCTTCTCCATGAGCAACTCTGTATTTCTTTGCAGTGCTTGATCAAAACTTACTTGCCAACTTTCCTTTTCCTTCCCATGTTCTAGATGCATTTTTTCAACTACTGCTTCCAGTTGTTGCAACTTGTATTTGTTCTCCTTAAATCGTATCTCCATGTCTTTGAGCTTGCTCTCCATCGCTCCACATTCAGCTTCCTTTTGTTGGAGTTGGCTTAGTGTCTCCTTGTGTTTTGATTTCAACTTTTTCAATTCTTGGAGCGATTGTCTGAGTTTGGTGTTTTTCTTTTTCATCTGTTCCATCAAGTTCATAGTTTTCTTCTGTGAATTCATAAGCAGTATGTCCCAGCCTTCATTTATGACCTGCAAGTTGACCTTGTCTTGCACATCTGGTTGGTCCCGTATGGAAACTTCTTCCAAGTGCTTTTTGTGGGCCTCCCTCTCTCTGTCCTTCTCCTCCTGCATTTGTTTAATCATTTCGCGCAGGTTTTGATTTTCTTTCTCAAGGCGATCAAATGCACTGCAGTGGGATTCAGTGTCTTCTCTGACATTTGGCTGAAACTTGTAGTGAACAGGGCCAGGGAAAAGTGTCTTTTTTTGGCGTGCAAACATGTTCTTGAGATTCTGATTCAAATTTTCCAAATGTTTTGTAGTCAACCCTGAATGAACGAACAAACTGACCAAACTGTATACTTTGATGTTGAAACAAATTGATTGTTGACGTCATCAGCTGTGACGTCACATCTCGCTCTAAAGCCGCGTGGCCTGTGTCGCGGAAAGGGGGCGTGCCCAATAGCGTTTTTCAGAATATCACGTGACAAAAGCCGAACCGACCCAGATGGCGAAATGACTCCGCCACTCCGGCCATGCGCCACTCCGTAATTGACCCGCAAAACCGGCCAGGATCGGACTCCATTTGCACAGCGCCCTGGATCGTAAACTGATCAAAATTATGGATCAGGAAAAGCATAGGACCGGACCCGAAACGGCTCTGGTCACTTCCCAGCTCATCCGGCCTGGAGTCCTTTTGGATTCGTTTATGTAGCATGCTATCTGGCGCGGATCCGTTCACGCTCCGTTTTGGCGTGCCGTACCGTGTTGGTTCACGGATGCCGCCCGGATCGCTCTCCGTGGCTTGTCCAGCTGTCCGAACAGCTGGTTATAAGCTAACATTATGCCAGCTAACCTCCCACTTTCTCTCCGATCTTTCTGATCACATTATCACTTCGTATGAGTTTGTTCTAAGTGTTACAGCTCAGTGATGATGGATACAATTCAGACAGTGTCACCAACAGGCTAACAGCAGCATGAACAGCAGAGCTGTCTTTTTTTTAATATATATATATATATATATATATATGTATGTATATATGTATATTAGGGCCAGGACTCGATTAAAATTTTTTAATCGAGGTAATTACAGGGTCTGTAATTAATTAATTGCAAATTAATCACAAACAACTTATCAATCAAATAATCAAAAAATTTTCAAGAAAAGCTTTATTTAACATCAAACAACTGGTTTCATGTCTTGAAAAAACAAGTATAAGAACAGCAATAAAGTTACCACAGATCTTTCATGTGCTTGAAACCTGCCACGGACTGTTGTGCATCATGGCCAAACTGTCATTTGAAAGGAGTGAATGTGCTTACGATGATAATTGATATGATAATTTTGTTTTACTGCTCACAGCCAAACTATTTGTCTTGATAGAACTGTATTCAAACCGTACATGTTCTCGTATTTGGACCATGAGCGCAGTCCTGCAGTATAAAGTCATCCTGCAGGGGGCGGAATGCTCTGCATGGAGTCACCTTCAGTCGGAAACCGGAAGTTTGTCACCAGCCAGCATCTATTGCCATTTTGAGAACTATTTGTTGAAGCTTCGGGTTTGCCGTTCAAAGGTAGTATTGCCACAAAATAAAACGTCGCCATGGCTATGCAAGCAGCAAAACGCGCCAACGTAAGTGTGAACAAATCGCCCGTTCGTTCTGTGATAAATATGACTTCATTCGTCTAGTTACACGGGGCACCGCTAGCATGCGGCTAGCCGCTTAGCACGGTAGCGCAATAGAAAGAACAGCAACACTGTCTGTGAACATTTCTTTGTGTTGCTTTTCATTGACGCTGTTTTTAGCTCACGGTTAAAGTCTTTACTGTTTAAGACGCTTTATTTGATACGCTTCGCGGTCCTTCCCGTGAATACCTGAATTATATCATATATATTATACCTTAGTTGTATCACAAGGGCAGCAGATGAGTGATGCGGCCTGTGGGGAAAAATAGGAAATGTAGATGTAGATAAATGTAAAGTGGGAAACAAACCCCTGCGGGCTGAAACCTTTTTTGACTGTAATGCATTTAAAGTGCTTTTCCACATTAGTGTCTTTAGCTTTGAAGTGAATACTCTTTGAATGCTCCTTGCTGGTTGAAATCTACCAGCGTGTTTATTTAATCAATCTTCTTTTTGTCACTGTGTAATGCAGATCCGGTTACCTCCTGAGGTGAACAGAATACTGTATGTCAGGAATCTTCCCTATAAGATTACAGCAGAGGAAATGTATGACATCTTTGGGAAATATGGACCAATACGTCAGATCAGAACGTAAGTGTTTAACTGTAGATTTTCTGAATGATGTGGCAAATGTATGGGCACTTCAATACTGCTTTAGTCTGCAGCACACTTGCTTGTCTACCTTCAGCATTCAGGAATTGTGCAAATTTGAGATAATGTTTCTCAATCTGATGGCTATCCATTTCCACAAAAGCCACCCTCTTGTTTGTTTTTATGCAGACCTGGCCACGTGATCATTATAGTACAACTCTCAGAGTTATGAAGTTACTACAGTAAGGACTACTGTTGCCCATGCTGTCTGCATGTGCACATTGGCATGTCCCAAAACTAGTATAATAACTGCCTTAAACCTGTAAGACTCCTGGGTCTCCTGGTCCTTAAAGTAAATAAAATGCTCACAAGAGGAATAATAAGTATCAGTATAGCACCAAGAGTGTTAAACAGGGAAATGACCCACCTTCACCCACCATTGATTAGATTCTTTTAACTTTCCATTAAACAGCTGTAAGACTCCACGGATTGGTCTTCTTATGATTTCCTGTGTCTATTTTTCCATCTTTTAGGGGGAACACACCTGAAACACGGGGAACCGCCTATGTCGTATATGAAGACATCTTTGATGCCAAGAACGCCTGTGACCACCTGTCAGGCTTCAATGTCTGCAATCGTTACCTTGTGGTTCTCTACTACAATGCAAACAGAGTACGTATGAGCATTACATCACTACGGGCACAAGGGTCTTTTGGACAAAATAGTTCTAGGGACAGTCTAAAAGTAACTTGGCCACTGAGGTCCTCCCTCAAGAATTACACACCTTCAGGGCTCCTTGATGTTTGCATTTGCATAGCCAATAAAACTGCTAGCACAACCTGGCAGTCAGAAATGCAGGGTTGTTAAAGTCAAGTGTGCAGTGTGCAACCAGCATGGGGGGGGGGGGTAGAATTGCAGTTTAACGTGCAGCACGACCCACCCAGTTTAGCACTATTGCCCTACATGTGAAATGAAACAGCTGAAGCTGTGTTGAGGCTGTAAATACAGCGGGTATGGCTTTTTACTTTCTTGTCAGCTTTCATTTAAGTCCCCCAAATTGTATTTTTATAGTTCCTGCAGTGTAGTTTTTAAAAAATATGAACACAATTTTCACGTTTTTTGTTTTGTTTTTATCAACTCTTGCAGGCTTTCCAGAAAATGGACACAAAAAAGAAAGAAGAACAGCTGAAGTTGCTAAAAGAGAAATATGGCATCAACACAGACCCTCCAAAGTAGTCTTTACAAACCCCCTGTTTCAACCCTCCAAATCTAAACTTCACATGTTGCTCTGTTTGTACTGGTGATGATGTACCAGTACAGTTGTTGAAAATGCATCCTTATTTGTATGCATTTTTTTGAAATTTTCATTGTCAAATCTGTATGAACCCTCGGGTTAGACTGGCAGTATTTGAGTTCTGACTGGGGCTAAAGCGTTGTTCTGTATGCAGCTACAAAGATTGCCTGGGCTCAGTGTTTGCTTGTCAGTTTAACTTTAAGACTAGGACTTCAGTTTTTGTTGTGTTCCTGTCAGTGATTGACACCCAAGACAACCTCTTTAGCAGGAGACATGTCCTAGTTTTCACCAGGGCAGCATGTTAAAATCTGCTAGAGCACATTGCTTAACTCTTTACTTTTTCCCCTTCATGCTTTTAAATTAAAGCTAATTGTGGTTTTTCATTTCTATAAAATAAATGTTATTTTCTAAAAGCTCCTGTCTTATTTTTCTCCCTCCATTTTTAACATACTGTAGACATAACTCAGTGGAACAAACGCATTATTCCCACAGAAAAAAGACAAAAAACATGGCTTCAATATTAAATACTTTAACAGTGACATCTAGTGGTTGCAAAGGAACATTTCAGATTTTATGTTTGCTGTATCAGCACAAGGTTTTCTTAGCCACCTTTTAGTAATGGAGGGATTTACTATTATTTTTACTAATAAATCTGAAATAAGGACATGGGTTTGAGTCACTGTTAAAGCTGTAGATAATGGTGTGGCAGGGTCTTTGGCAGCAGGGTTTTCTAAGATGGTGATTACTAAATAGGTCATTGAGCTACAATTAACTGGGAAAGCTACATCAGAAATTGCATATTGATTGACAGAAATACTGTGATTAATAATAAGAGCTTCACCCTTGTGAGGATTAATTGCTTTTCCTTATCCTCAATGACCATAAAGCTGTATATCAGTATATATTTAGTTCCTGGACTGCTGAGTGCATTAAACAAGACTGAATGCGTCTGGTCTGAGATTACATGAACTGTTAAACATGTTAATGGATTTGAAGAACTTATGCACTCACTGTTCAGGAGCATTTTATTGCTTCAGTGGTTTACATGTTTGCCTAACAAGTGAACAATCTCCAGTTTACTCCTGGGAGGAGATACAAATCCTTTGGACAAGTTTGCAGGCATCTGATGTAGAAATCTGCAAAATCAAAAGTGGAAATGCCACCCACTGTGGTGACCCTTTGTAAACTAGGGAGCAGCTGAAAGTAGCTTTTAGTCTGAAGAGAGACACATTTTGGCATCTTTAACCTCTTGAGTAGTTTTATACACTTTATATGCTTTTTTTGGTAAAATCTCCAGATGAATGAACTGAAAAGTGCAATGCTTTCCTTTGAAACATAGAGAAGTAGAACTGGAAATGCTGGGGTGAAGGCTTTCTGCACCTCAAATTTCAGGTTAGACTACCTGAGTTGTGCTTGATTCCCCACACGCTTGTGTTAAAGCAGAAGGAAATACAGTCTGCAGCCAATCCCAGCTGTCAAAGGGTGAGAAGCAGTGTACACCCGGGACGTGTTACCAATATATCCCGGGGCTAACACATAAGAGACAGAACACCATTCACACTCACATTCACATCTGTGGCCAATTTAGAATAACTTACCTAACTCCATGCATGCCTTTGGACTATGGGAGGAAGCCTGAGTACCCAGAGACAGCCCACACAGACACACAGAGGACATGCAAACTCCACACAGAAAGGCCCCAGACTGGATTCAAATCCGGGACCTTTTTGCAGAGAACCGATTCATACCATAATAAGTGAACATTTCGACAACAAGATTATAGTTCTGTGTTTTCTCCCAAGGGGCTTTGGCCCCACAGTTCCTACAGTAAGTGCCTTTTAAAGGTTCCAGGTAGCACCAAGTAATTGAAAAGGTGTTATTCTCTCTAGGATAGCCTTTAGAGGATAACCATATCAGTTTTCATTTTAGATTATAAGTTGTGGGCCAAATGGGGAAATATTTAATAGTTGCTGTTATTTCTAAAGTATTGATTTAATGTTAATAAAGATTATTAGATAAGCCGTGTTTAGTTTAGTTTAGTTTAGTTTACAGGAGGAAGTGGAATAATCAGCTGAAAAACATGGCAGAAGGGGTTGCAAAAATAAAAGTATCACATAAAAAACTAAGAGTAATAAACTACTTGACACACCATTCAAAAATAAAAAAGTTAAAAGTAAAAAGATAATAAGATACCCCTCTAATGATACACTGCTCAAATGTTTTTTTAAAGGAATCCTTTGAAAATACATCAGATCTCAATAAGAAAAAATCGTGCCTGATATTTACACTGATATGGACTGGGTAATGTGCTGGGAATGAAAGATTTCTGCATCGTATAATGGAAATGAAAATGATCAACCTACAGAGGGCTGAACTCAAAGAAACCCTGAAAACCAAAGCAAAAGTGATGCAGCAGGTTAGTCCATTTTGCAGAAATCTCACTGCAGCAACTACAAATGATCCTCAGTAGTTTGTATGGCCTCCACATGCTTGTATGCATGCCTGACAACATTGGGCCATGCTCCTGTGCTCCTCAACAGTCGGAGGTTTCGGATGGACGGAAACATAAGGTTCCAGAGGTTTTCTATTGGATTTAGGTCAGTGGACTGTGGGGGTCAGTTAATGGTATCAGTTCTTTCATCCCGCATACTCTCCACATGAGGCCGGGCATTTTTGTGCACCAGGAGGAACCCAGAACAATGGGTCCAAGGATTTCATCCTGATACCTAATGGCAGTCAGGATGCTGTTGCCTAGCCTGTAGAGGTCTGTGTGTTCCTCCATGGATGTGCCTCCTCAGACCATCACTGACCCACCACCAAACCGGTTATGCTGAATGATGATACAGGCAGCATAACGTTCTCTAAGGATTCTTCAGAACCTTTCACGTCATGTGCTCAGGCTGAACCTGCTCTCATCTGTGAGTGGACCTGCCGATTCTGCTCCACACTCAGGCTCCACAGTGCTGGGCAGTGAGAACATGACCCACTAGAGGACGTCTGACCCTCAGGCCACAATGAATTTCTGATTGTTTGGTTAGAGACATTCACACCAGTGGCTGCTGGAGGTCATCCTGTTCCTCTTTGTACCAAAGAAGCAGATACCGGTCCTGCTGATGGGTGAAGGACCTTCTACAGTAAGATAAAACCTCGATTCCAAAGTAAAAACAGAATGCAATTATTTGCACATCTCATAAACTCATTTTATTCCCAGCAGAAGACAGAAAACATGTCAAATGTTTGGAGAAAACGTGCCATCGTAAGAAACATATTAGTTCATTTTGATGCAGCATCCTGCTTTCTTTTAACAACAGTCCCTAAACGTTTAGGAAGTGAGGAGAGCAGTTAGGAGAAGATTCTAGCGGCTCAGCACTCCTGGGTCTTTGCTCTATTTTTTATTTCATGATTCTCCAAATGTTGTGAAAGGTCTGGACTGCAAGCAGGTCAGTTCAGCGCCTGGACTCTTCTACTATGAAGTAATGCTGTTTGAAAATGCAGTTTAGCATTGTCTTGGTGAAATGTGCAAGGCCTTCCCTGAAACAGATGTCGTCTCTATAAAAACTCTATATGGCTTTCAGCACTGATGGCGGCTTTCTAGATGCGCAGGCTGCCAGTTCCATAGGCATCCCGGCACCATCAGAGATGCAGGCTTATGAATGCGGATGGTAAACTCTTATGCTGAGAGGATGCAGTGAAAAAGAAAAGAATTTCTGACCGCAGCTTTGCCTCAGTCCATTTTAAATGAGCTTTGGTCCAGAGAAGATGGCATGGAATCTGGATCATATTCATGATCATTTGGCTGCTTCTCTCATAGAGCCTTAACCTGCATTTGTGGACAGCACAGCGACCTGTGATCACAGTGATTTCTGGAAGTGTTCCTGAGCCCATGCACTGATTTCCACAACAGAATCATGTTTTTAATGCAATGCCGCTTGAGGTCCAGAAGGTCACAGTCATCCAATATTGATTTTAAGCCGTGTCCCTTGCAAACATAATATCATCAAAAGAGATTTCATTTGATGATATTATGTACTGCAGATGATGAGATATTTAAAGTGTTTGCGATTTTACACTGAGGAACATTTTTCTGAAACTGTTACACAATTTGTACATGCATTTGTGTGTGTGTGTGTGTGTGTGGATTTTACTCTTGAGAAACTCTGCCATCATGTTACTGAGTGGTTGCCAGGCCACCTAATTACTTGCAAAACAGTCCTCTTTTTAATACCACTTGAGACGTGTTTCTGCCATCAAATTGAAAGTGATCTAATATTTTTCACGAAATCGTAAAATGTCTGGTTTTTTTTGGTTTACATTTTAAACAGCATCTCAACGTTTTTGGAATTTCGTTTATAATAATTAGTAGAAGGTGAGAAAGAACTGAACTAGCTCAAAGAGCAGCTAATGCTAATATAATGTGTTCAATCTTATCAGTGAAAATTCAGTATCCACCTTTCTGTCTTGCTAGGTTTAAAAACAACTGAAACAATGACCTCAGCAACTGCTTGGAGTAATATTGAGGTAACTGTGTGGGGCCACAGCAGGCAAAAGGTTTGGAACCGCTGGTGTAGGTGACATAAGTATCAGCCCAGACAACAGCCCATAGAATTCCTTTTATTAGATTAAACCACAACACAGGGAGTAGTGCAGCCATGTCGTCAGGGACACAATACATGCTACAAAAGAATCCTTGTACACGGTTGCCATTGCTTACATTTGGTATCTTGATAGCAATAATAGTAATAACAGAGTTGTAATTAGAAACATTATCTGGCCAAAGATGTTCATGTAAAGAAGTTCAGATTAGAAACTTGACGGGGACGAGTCACACTGCTGTAAGATGACGATGGACTGGTATGATATATCTTTATTGCAGTACTGTATATTATGTCATGTTGCATCTCTCTTATCCTCCTTCAGCTTGTAAAATACTGGTAGCTTTACGCAGGCTGAAAAGCGTCAGGGCTGGGCAAATTTATTTAAGCGGGCTAACGGGTGATTTCCAAAGCGTTCTCAGGCGGCACTGCACTTCACTGAACTTCTCTACATTTAGTATGCATCAGTACGTGTACAATTTGTGAGAGAAAGGGAGTAAAAAAGTACAAAAAGTCTGACTGATTGGTTACAGAGAAAGACTTTGAGGGGGTCGAGGAGGGGGAAAAAAAATTGTCCAACCTACTAAACACATGGCTTTACTGTAAGGGCTGTCCTCTAGTAGTAATGAAACGGCATTCACTGCTCCTTTCACTGCTTTAACACTCATTTACTTCCACTGAAAAAGACAAACAAGACACTCCAACAGTCTAAAAAGAAAAAAAACAAAACACTCCTCGGAATTCATCGTGATGATATGCAACCTGTGGGCTAACTGGAAAGAAGTGGATGCTATGGTAACAGAACAATGCTGTCCACATAAATCTAAGTCCAGCTTCATCCATTCTCCAGGGAATCCCCACTTTTAAGTGTTTTAGCTCACTAGCGCCATCGCGTCAACCTCATCTCTGTTTCACAAACCCTCCGTGTTCTCATCTGTTAATCTGAAGTGAGCCGGTGTGTTTGAATGCGCATGGAGCGGGCGGGGGTTTAGTTCTTAGCAACATATACCACACCTAATCTACAAGGAAACATGCTCCCACAGTTAAAGCAGTCAAAAGAAAACGTCTCGACAGATCACAAAAATTACATCCCATACGACGGTGCTTGCAGAAGGACCGACCGCAGTAAAACTTTCCTCCCTACTCAGTAAAAATCTTCTCCCCAGGTCCCCCACAAGCAAAGTGTCACCGCGCTGCTCTGATAAGGCTTCGTGTCTTCGATTATAGGATGCAAAATGAGGAGCTTTTTAAGGCAGAACCTAAAGGCATGCAAATTAACTACATTTACAGTATTTACTGACAGTACAAGCATGTTTTGGAAGGAAAAGTTGGACAAATCCATCTGTTCTAGAGCTATTAGTACTTGAGACGATGGATAGAGTGTCTTATTGGAGGCAGATACATTATCATAGGAATTTGGTTCGGTTGACATTACTCGGTATAATGAAACACATACAGCTAGCATCAGTAAACTCGGAACAATAAATAGAGTAGCGGCAAATTCAACATAGCACATCACTGATGCGCAAGCTCCAGTAGAATGAACCTGTATGGAAAATACTTTGCACACTTCACATTTTGGCAGTTGATCTTTAAATAATTTAAATATATATTCATATTTATAGATCTCTATATATTATTTGTGCGAGGTGTTCTATGTAGTAAGAGTTGTGTGTGTGTGTGTGTGTGTCTGTATGTTTGTACCGTGAGTGTGCACCCATACCGTTCACACCCGCGCACTAGCTGTATGTTGTGTGTAGATCTTTTTATAGCAAATAACATTCTCATGCACACAAGTGTTTCAAACACAAGAAGCAGATCCATTGAAAGGTAGTCCAAGCATATATATATATTATTTTTTTCAGTGGAAATAGCTGCAAACTGAATGGAACATGAAATTCTTTCTGTGCAGTCCGTGGCGGCTGGTGGAGCGCTCCGCTTGCCCTCCGGCCTATTTCTGGAGGTCACACTGCAGCAGTAATACAATGGACGGGTCGCTCTTGGCCGCCTCTTTGAACTCCTCCAGTGAGATCTGATCATCGTTGTTCTTATCCATCTTGGAGAAGATCTTGTCCACCCTCTGCTCGGGTGTCAGGCCGTCCTCGTTCATTTTCATCATGATCACCGTGCCCACCATCTTGTAGATGGCCTGCAAAGGGAGGATGGGGCAGATTTTTAGAGCAGCTGTCAATCTCTAAATCACGGGTGGCTAGCATGGGTATACACACATACATAAATGTCATCTTTATACCCATCGCTATGAATTCCAAATTAAAAAAAAAATTCTAATAAGAATTTAACACTGCATGGACAGATTTGTTTGCATTTATCAACAACGCGGCTGACTTAAAGGAACATTGTGTAAAATCTCTCCACTAGATGTCAGTAGATTACAGCTTTTAGTCAACTGAATACTCATCTTACCCCTCCCGCGATTTTTAGGACACTCGAGCCTAACATTAGCTGACATAACGTTAGCTTATAACCAGCTTTGTTGTTGTGTAGCTGGCTCTTGCCAGCTGTCCAGAGACGGGAGGGTCACAAGTCTAATATGGTGATAATCAGTAATCGCGACATCTGGAATAATAAATAAACAGAGAGCATTGGTGGTGGAGGCAGATGAAGAGGAGGAAGAAAAAGACATAATGAGAAGGAATTGATGAAAATATACATGAACAAATGTGAAATTATCATATATAGTTTGAGCTATTTGTGATCTTTCAATTAAAAGTAACTGATAAGACGTGTGTATGTGTATATATGTATGTGGCCAGTTTCTAGCCACATACATAAAACACGATGAGGCGGACCAGCGAGGTCCATATCAATCACTGTATTCAAGATGGTTGGGCAACATGGCAACTGCCACAAACTGGCTCCTATGTAATTTTAATCGATTAATTCTAAGCTCATAAGAAAGCATCAATTTGTTGGAAGATGTAATTGCATGCTAATCAATGTACATTTATTAGAACATTTTTTCTATTAAATAACCTTAAGAAATGACTGACTCTACCTTTAAGTGGAACTGACACGTCTCTGTTAAATCCGTGTGGTAAGAATACTGTAATTGCAAACTCTACGCAGTTACTTATGTCGTAACCTGATATGTACCCCCTCAGAAATGAACTGAGTCGACGCTCTTTATTGTTATTTCCACCATTTTTTAGGGGAATATCTCAAAGAGAGAAACTCCACTGCGAACAAGTGAAACTGCAAAGCAGGCACAGTATAAATCACAATGGCATGCACAGCCTGCAGCTGGACTTTTGTCACTATTAAATTAAACTCATTTGTTTACTTTTACTATATTTAAAACTATTAGGCTGCTAACCATTTCATTTATTATCAAAGTAGGCCACTTTTCATTTGATAAATTTGGAAACACAAGTAGGAATGCCAAAAAGTATCCTGTAGAACTTTTTGTGACTGTTTCAAAGTAGGCCTGTAGAGTTTTTCCTCCACAATAGCTTCAATTTGTTGGCAATTAAAAGAAGTAAATGACAGGTAAGAGCTTTTAGTTAAGCCAGTCCACAGCAGAGCACTCACATGTGGTATTATTTAGACCTATTAAGGATGCTGAAAGCCTACTTTATACTTAAGATTAGAGGAGATATACTTTATTTAACCCAAAATAGGGGAAATTCTTTTGCTGCAGCAGCAGCAGCAAAAAAAAAAAAAAAAAAAAAAAGAAAAAAAAAGAAAAAAAAAAAAAACTACA
>VUQK01015246.1:22170-37409 GCA_015106715.1 Bujurquina vittata
CCGAAAACAGGCCTCTCTTGTAAAAGAGAAACAGAGTCTCAATGGGACAACCTGTATAAAAAAAGGCAAAAAAAAAAAAAAAAAAAAGGTCTATAAAGTCACAGCAGCACTTATCGAATGAAGAAAGGAAAAGTGAATGAAACATAACCAAGGTGCTGTGAAGCACAATAAACTATTGAGGGGAAACTGCCAACAGTGAGGTAAAGTAAAGAGAATAAATATACTATAACTGTTGCTTGGTGCCTTTTTAGTTTTTCTAATTTCAGCTGCACAGATATATTTGTGCAACCAGAGACAATTATTATTAATACTGATACTGATGGCATGATACTGTATCTTACTCCGTGATTGCCATCACTAATCGATAATGACTGCATGTGACCACAATGTATACAGTAACTAAGGCCCCATTCACCCTGCGACCATTGGGCAACCACTGGTTGCTAACGAAAAATTAGTATTCATCAACCCGTGAGTGAGTGGTTGCTTGTAGTTGCTCTGAAAATCAACTGCTGAAGCCCTTCACAGCAACTGCAAGTAGCTATGGAAAAGTGAGTATTCCATGACCGGTTGCTGGAGGTTGTTGACAGTCTCTAGAATTAAATTGATTGCAAAGACCATGATAAACCTCATTGGGATTTGGTTGCTAGCAGGTTGCCATGGTCACCAGTGGTTAATGTGGAAGATGATGACTTGCCAACTGCTCGCTAAGTGGTTAAGAAATAAACTTAAGGTACAACTCATGGTAAAATAGTGGTTAAAAAAAAAAGGTTTTGCTACATTTTATCAAGAATCCCCCCATTTTTCAAAATAAAACATTGTTTAAACTCAGATAATAAAATGGAAATAATGTAAGTTTTTTATCCTTTCAGTGTGGCCCGGCACCAAACAACCCATGGACCGGTACTGCTCCGCAGCCCAGAGGTTGGGAACCTCTGGACTAATATACCCCAAATAATGAGTGTACAGTACATACAAAAATATGCAGTTTGAGACAGCACTGATTTCAGCTTTAGCCAGTACAAAAACCGCATGTTTTACTTTTCCAGCATTTTGAAGTTGATTTTTTTTAAATGCAAGCAGAGACATATCACTTACCAAACAAGAGACTCTGTCAGTCACAATGCACAGTGAGGGAATTCTAAGAGCAAACAAATTCAATAACTATTGCTGAAAGCAAATCATAAAAATCCATCAATGAATCATGTGCTGATGAAGTATTATATATCTAAAAATATTGTCATGAACAAAACTGAAGAATTGCTGCTTTTTCATTGTTCCCACAAACAAAGAAAGGCTCATTCAGAAATGTCTATTTTCTCCACGGGTCATTTTAGCTGATTTTTACTTCAAAAAATATTACGTGAAATGTCAGCAAATCTAGCCTTGCACCTGTAAGCATTTTACTTTTAATTTTTAATCTCGCCTAACAAAGCCAGTACATGAGCTGCTCAATAGGCTGCAGTCCTGTGCAAATGCCAAACCACACACAGTCCCAGAAAATTACCTTATGCATTACCATTCTTGCACTCAGACTCTCACAGTGGCCATTCTAGACTGGGACTGCGTCCATCATACAGAGACACACGCTACATACGCTGTGTGTGCGCACACGCTGTGTGTGCGCGTGTGTGTCCACACGCGCACACACAGAACATACTCTACACTCTGTTTTCTGGTGATCCTGGGCTCTAAGCAATACAGATTGCTCAATATTCTTCTGCCCGATGGATAAATGTTATCACTACCTGCAGGAATAGAATAAAATGAATCTATCCCTGTTAACTGCTTAGTGACCACTAAAACTGAAGTATCAGGGAATAAAACACAACAGGGCAACAATAACAATAATCAGAGTTATAAATGGAGTAAGAATTTATGATCTAATTCTAATGCTTAATGCTGTGACACAGCCTCCACACAGCCCCCAAGGTCAAGGTCTCCTTGCATAAGAGCCCTGCAGGACTCTCTGTTCTGCCTCTCTGTTATTATCAAAGCACATTTGCTATTGGCTGTTCATCTCTCCAGTATACAAACATAGGTTGTAGAGGTCAGTCCGAGCCTGTGGTCCACTTTGAAGCGCTCGGGGTCTGGCTTTAACTTTGACATGTTTCGTACGGTTTCAATCATTCCACTGGGGGGATACTGGGGGTGGGTGGGGGGTGTAAAATAATGCCTCATATTTCATGCATTCCAACAGTAAGTAAGGCCAAGAAAGCCATAGTCTAGCTTTGCTCTGTGGCTGTTTACATTGCTACGCCATTGGAAGTACTGCTGCATCAAGCAGGATGCACGGGCTCGAGAGCGAGAGGGAATACATGCATAATCAATTGGGGAGGGCGGGGGGGAGTATTTACAGTGTGTCTGCTTGTGCATGTGTGTCTGCGTGATAGAGCTGCCATCTCCGTGTGCTCTTACATAAACCCTCAGCGACATGCCAGGAAGCTCCAGAAACTGAGCCAGTGCAAATCTGTATCTGCTACTGCTTCCAAGCCCCCAGGGTTCAAACACATAAAAAACATAAATAAAAACACACACAATCCACTTTGCTCTAGAAAATACATTTTTATTCATAGTCTCAGGTGGGTGCCTGCTGCAGTATTAGCTTTATCAATGCTAAAAAGGAGCACTGTTTCATGAGAATATTTTAAACAATAATCTGTAAAACACACAAACAACCCCCCCCCCTAATTATGATTTTAACATATAGTAAAAATACCAGTGGCTTTTTCACAGTATGGTTAGTTAAGTTAGCTGACATTTTCATGAAATTAAACTTAGCCTTTCATTTTGTAACAGTCTCCCAATATGATAGTTTTATTGTTGTGGTAGGATCTGACATTCTCAAGATTAAACTTCCACCTGTGCACAAGATAAGGAAATGTGTTTTTTTGCTACAACAGCATATTAGGGACATTAGTAAACAACTAAAAGATTCCAAGAAAAATACTAGGACTTTTTATATTCTCTGAGATGTAAACTGATGAGAATACAATCAGAACTTCTCTAAGACTGTAAAGTCATAAATTCAGAAGGAAAAAATTGCTTAGATAAAAATGAAAGAATAGTTTTAATGCCTCATTTGTGAGGCATTAAAACTATTTAACATTTGTGAGGCAGACTTTCATGTCAAAAAAATCAAAATTCTTCCCTGAATACTTGTGACTTAAATCTGATTTTTCTTGCAAATACATGGCTTCATACTCTGAGAAGATCCATATTTTTTTCTTGATAATTTGTGATTTCTATTCTCATAAAGGCACCACTTAAATCTCAGAAAATCTGAGGGTTGTTTTTGTAAATTTACAACTGTAATCTTAGCGATACTGTAGTGTTTTTTTCTCTGAATATTACCTCCTCCTTTTCTTTCACTCTCATAACCCTCAAACAGCATTGTACTTTAGTCTCAGGTACAATCAGGGTGAAACTTACTAAAAGGTGTCTGAAAACAAGACAGCATTGCTGTGCTGTTGAATGGGATATCATCTGCTCTGTACCCACTATCTGCAGTTACTATAAGCTGACTGTCTTCCATAAAACAACATGTTCTGGCCTCTCTGTAAATCAACTAAATTCCTGACAAAGCTGTCCAAAAAGTGTTTGCTGTAGCATTAAACTACACATGCTGCTACTACGGTAGCCAAGGTAGTCGCAAAATCAAACCGGACTGCAAATTTTGGATTACAATTTTAAAGTGAGTAGACAAATTTGCTTTAAGGAGGAATTTAATAAATGGATTTGAAAATGTGACAGACTTTTCATGGAATCTAGTTTGCTCGACTCTTCAGGGATTAAGCTGAACAATGGCTTTAAACACACACACACACACACACACACACAAAAAAAAGCTACTTCCTGGAACCATAAATCAAGTCTAACTAGTGCCGGTTATGACACCACATACGATTTTGAAGCCTGCTTTGAAAAGCTGGCGAGATGTCCTGCTCCAATCGAGGAATCGGCCTTTAAAGCCAATTCCTGGGCTGCGCACCATCATTCAGCTTGTGCTTTGAGAGGAATTTGGCACAAACCTGTCTCTAACCCCAGTTATCAGTGGTTACAAAACACCCATCTGGCAGCAGTAACTCTGCACGAGGAGTGTAAATGACAGCACAACAGCAGATGGCACTATTGAGCGTGGAAGCATATTTCATGCCTCAGGGGAAGAGTGAGAAGAATAGTTATTGGCAGCGAGGAAAGAATGAATAAACACATCACGGTGCCTCCATAGCAAAACTCCCAATCAATAATCCAGATTAGAACTGTTCATTCTGATATTAAAAGTGGCTAAAAAAAAACAGCAGTCTGGCCACATTCCACCATTATCCTGCCTTTTCATCCATGTCTCTGACCGGATACAGAAAAAGCATCTGAGGGGTGCAGGAAGCAGAGTGAGTCACTGCTGGCTTCCAGATTTGGCAGGTAGACCTGAGGGCTACCCTCTGCTCCTTGTGACGCAGTTCAAAGTGAAGCAAGAACAACAGAGGAGAAATAAAAGCATGGCTTGCTTCTTTTATCTTCCCTCGCCAGTGGTGAGTCCAAAAGGGCTAGTCTTTTAAGTGCCTGGCAGCTAAATCCACAGCAGCTTGTGCATTTTTGAAGCCACCTTTTAAAAAGCTCATAATCGAGCTTCTCCTGCTCAGCCAGGGCCAAGAGAAAGCGGAAGAAAAGAAGAAAAGAGGCGAGTGAAGAAAGTGAGATGTAGCAGTGGGAGGGGGAGAGAGACGGTGAGGAAATACCACATAACAAAAAAAGCAAAACAAAAAAAAAAAACACGCAACCTCCTTTGAGTTCTCTCTGGATGTCTGCAGCATGCTTCATTACTTACATTGTGCTTCCATTTTACATGACTCATCAAACCTCCTTGGCTTTTTCCTCCTCAAGCATGAATTTATTATTCATGACTGCTCAGTCATGACTGCGTCTGTGCATGTGTGCACACATGAAAAAGCCCATTCCTAATTCTGCATGCTCATGGGTTTGTAGCCCCTGCTGCCGCTGTGTTATTTCCATCTGACTTAGAGAGTGCTCAAACACCCACAAGATGTCTTTGTGGCTTCTATCATCTCCCCCATATGAGCCTATTTATAAAAGTCAAGGATGTAATTTTAATGTGTGTTCGTTCTCACCCCGAGGTGCATGCGGATGTAGAACTGGCTATATTCTCACAACTCAGGACCTGAGAGTAGCAGACAAGTCTGTAACCTATTTTAAGAGCACCTGCATCACCAGTTTTGCCAGCTGACTGCTCTAATTTTTAGCAATCAGCTGTGCTCTGATTTGATGCGCAGCATGCTGTGGTGTTGCAATTAAATGAACAGTAGCAACCTTCTCTCTCATTCTCTCTATCCACTTCTCATAGGTATGGGCATGCTGCCTGCTCTCTGGTGACTGAGCTCGCTTGCAGGGTAACTAGTCTGTCTGGCACAAAAAGCTTGCTTCACTTTTCCCTCTGTTTTTATTATGTTTGCAAGAGCAAATGCATTAGGAGATTTACTCACTGGCCACTAGGTACCAAAGCTGGACATTAAAAGACTGGAAAAATGTTGCCTGGTCTGATGAGTCTCGATTTCTGCTGCGGCATTCAGACGGTTGGGTCAGAATTTGGTGTAAACACCATGAAAGCATGAATCCATCCTGCCTTGTATCAATGGTACATACTACTCTCGGCCCACTTTGGGCCCTTGAATACCAACTAAGCATCATTTAAATGCCTACCTGAGTATTGTTGCTCACCATGTACACCCCTATATTACCACAGTGTCCCCATCTTCTGATGGCTGCTTCCAGCAGGATAACACCAAGCTCCAATCATCTCAGACTGGTTTCTTGAACATTACAATGAGTTCACTGTACTCAAATGACCTCCACAGTCACCAGATCTCAATCCAGCAGAGGACCTTTGGGATGTGGTGGAATGGGCGATTTGCCTCAATGTGCAGCTGACAATGCTGCAGCAACTGTGGGATGCTATAACATCAATATGGAGCAAAATGTCTGAGGAGTGTTAAATCTTTCATGAAAAATTAGGGCAGTTTTGAAGACAAAGGGGGTCTGACCTGGTACTAGTCAAGTGTGTATATTTGCAGTTCTGATTTTTCAGGTCATAAGTCTATGGATATGGCACATATTCTACTAGAGACGTTTTGCATGATTCACAGTTCAAAATAATTCTTATTTGTCTTATTCTGGGCCTTTGCGCAGCAGGTCTTCACAGCCAGAGGTGTGTGCCCGAGAATACCATATCAGGAATATCCGCTCTAAATAACATCACATGCCACCAAATGTAGAAAATACGGTCTAAAACTGAGCATTTAGAGCAGTCCAAATCATTAACTTTAGGCTCTCAGGTGCACTTGTTCCTACGTTGATCTCAATATTTAAAATGTTTAGATTTGCTGGCCATTTTTATTATGAGCTCCCAACACTGGAACAGTATAGATATGACAATATGAATAACAATATGGAAAAACACAAGAGACCTCCTTTAATCTCTACTTTATATTTATTTATCTAATATTGTAATGAAGAGTCTCTCAGGGAAATTGGTAAGCAGAATTTATTCTGTATATGCATACCAGCACCAGACTGTGAGTGACCCATTTCACAGTAGCTGTTTTGAAATTTGATAACTACTCTAGTATAGTCCAGGAACAAAAAATATGAAGTTGGATCTGAGCAAAGTAGGTCAATCACAATGTCAGAAAGTTTTCCATGTGCATTTTTCAATTGTGCAATACCCCAGAGATCTGAGTCTTGGTCATGTTTGACTATTTATATTATGTTTTCGTATAAAAATGCAGGATGCTCTCAGGTACTGACCTGAAAAATCCAGTTCTTGTTAGTCTATTTACTTATATAGAGTGGAGCTAGACTTTGAATCTGTTAAATCTTTATTTATGTTCCACATTTACTGGGTTGTTGGTAATTACTGAGAAGTAGGCGTTATGGGTATTTATACATGATATTCTACCTCACGTATCACTGCAGTCACAGCAGTTTGAATCTGTTCAGATTAGCCTCCATAATTAAATGCTTTTGATCAGCTGTATTTGGAAAAACAATCTCCTGGTGTAACTTCATTCTGGGAATCTGTTGCTATATTATCTGACACAGCGTACCCATGGGGAATAAAATTCAGATGCTGCTGATTAAGAAATAAGCAGCATCTGAATTTCATTCCCCTCACTGCATAGCCACAATTTTACTAATGTGTTTATCTTACTGCTCAAATCATATAGATGCAATTATGGCACAAACTAAAGCATGACATGAGCTGCAACGTTGTTAGTATCATTTTGTGACAGAACAAAGCCTCTGGCTCTCATCGTTGTAGTGGTTTCACTTTCATAATGGCGCCCATTTTCTTGTCCTTCAGTTCTGAGAATAGGTTCACTCTAGTCTAGCAGCCATGATAAGTAAACCAGATTGGAAAGCTGGGTCAACAAAAACAGATAACAAGACAGCAATGATTAAAATTTGAAACAAAACAGCCCTGTGGACTTTAACGGCAAGCACTGGTCTTCAGTATCATAGCTCATTTTAAGGGTCTAAACTAATACTAAACTGGACTGGCTCCAAACGTGACAAAATCCAAGTGTTGTTATGCCTTTGGTGAATGGGCCTGATGCTTCAAGGCGGGAAGGAGAAACACTGATCCCTGGGGAACTCAAAAGGAATAATTCTACATTTTCTGATTTCTTTTACTTCTTGCTACGAGTTAGCTAAAAACATTGCTGCTCTGATAGTTTTGTACTTATTGTAAGGTAAGAGCAAAAAGACAGTTAGCCTAGCTAAGGATGAAGGCTTTCTCCAAATATTATTAAATCGGCCTACAAGAATGTCTAAATTGTATGGATTAATATATTTAGGATTCTACCTCCTGAGCTACAGCCACCCCAGCCCTTATCAGATGAGCACAACACATCTGTGGTGCATCTCTTTCCAGTAGTGGACCCAACTAAACTAGTTGCCAGCTGGTTGTATTCTGGTTATGTTCGGATAGAAAAGCAAGGCTGCTGAGCATCGAAGTCATTTTACCATCATGTAGCAACTACACCTACTTATGAAAACATTTCTGAAATTCTGTTTCAAATTTCTGAGGTTCTGGCTGGACTCTGAATGTATGAAGTTCGTGAGAATTTATGCTCAATATGATTTTGTGTGCGTAGATACACCAGGACCTCGTACAAGATAAATACTGAGCTCATTGAACTGTAAATCAAGCCAACTTCAAGAATTAAATAATAGAGGTGGAAATGACTATAATATATATCTACATACAATACATATGCACTTCCTCTATATTAAAGTCAGGGGTCAGCCTGATAGGGATTCAACATCTCTCTCATAGGTGGAAGCTTGCTGACATGGTGGCTTGAACTCTTGTTAACCAGTTGAAGGTCATTCTCGCTGCCACCCCACCGCACCACGGGATTTAAGCTTGCACCATGAGACTAATAGCCTTGTTCACCACTCATCTATGATAGAGGGTGTGCAAGTGCACGGCTTAGCCTGAATATAATTTCCCCCCTGATCAGACCCTATTATCTCACTTTGTGCATCTAAAGGCACTCCCTAACTTCCTCTTCTCTTGCTCTCACACCTCAGCAGCAGCGGTAAGGCGCCCTCAAAGTTGCTGAATAATTCAATTACGTTTTCACAGTCCGGAGTGAGACACAGCAAAGAGGCCAGAGAGCAGCTGAAAGGTTTAAAAGCAATTCATTACTTCAAGTCTAACCATCTGTGCATCAGTTTTCCTCTCTCTGTTTCTACGTGTCTGTTGCTCTGTCTTGCTTTCTGCCTCTATGAAAGCATTTATGCGTCCATGTTCTCTGTTACAGCTCGTTGCTGGTGCATCTCATCTGCATACACTGACACAGACACTCTAAGCAATTAACACCAATTTCCTGTTCTGAAGGACTCGCGGTGTATAAACCACTGTTTGTCTTTGTGAAAATTACAGTCTGCTTACTCAGTGTCAGATTCTCCTCCCTGTGTGCTTTCCAAACATTGTAAACTACTCGTGTTCATAATGACTGAGTCATTTAGTCTAGAGTTTATCATCATCATTTGTCTGCTTCACATTTCCTGAGCTCTTCTCATAGTTTAGAACCGGGAGAGAGTCGGGATTGTTTCTATATTTGTGCAACTCATGAACTGAAGTCAGTGCACAAAGTATTTCATGCTGTCAGCGGAATCTCTTGCCTTTCAGGAGCCACAGTGTGCAGCATTCAGTGCTCATGAGCACGCGTGTGCCTGCGTTGTGACAACGATGGAGAATGGCATGAGAGCTTCTGAGATGACAAAAGCTATTTTTAGTGCATGGCAGCCACAAGCCTCCTTGGATGGAGAGGAAGGGAGGCAAGAGAGGGAGTGGGCAAAGGGAAAGATGGAGAAAAAAGAGTGAAATGTGTAGAAAGGAAAAAGAATGGAAGAAAGAGACACGAGGAAGCAAATGGGAAAGGTGCGACAAATTATATTATAATAATTTGATATTCTTTGGCTATTTGGGGTTTGTAAGAGCTTTGGCGTGCACTCTGGTTCCCATATGATCCTTCTCAGTATATATTTTTGCAGTATTTCTTCAAAGTAAAAAATAAGTAATAGCTTAGATTTATAATAATAAACTAAAATTTCTATAGCACCTTTTTAAACCCAAGTTACAGGGCGCCTCACAGAATTTACCGGTACAAAAAATAGCAGCATTAAAATAGTTCAATATACATAAAATGAGTGAAACTTAACAAATGCCAACAAAAAACAAAGCACAAAGTGAATAAGGATGATATTGGGAAGTACTGGCACATCCTTACAATTAGTGATATGCATCAGTCTCTTAAAATATTCACATTCTATTCTGCAGCAGAGAACTCACTCATCTCTAAGCTCCATGGCTGTCAGTGTATGACAGAATTATTAAATATGTATACACTCAAGAGTGTTATTTTGTTTTTGCAGAAGTGCAAACTGTCACATCTATGCCAAATGATTTTAAAAAGAGTTCCAAAACAATCCCTTACGGGGGGAAAAGCAATCTCCTATAGATAATTTTTCATTTCAATCTAACGCTGCACCTCAATCTTTCCCGTCTTTGTCTCTTGTGATTAGGCGACATATGTTTCCTCACAGAGACGGGCAGTTGGCCAGATGATGTCAGTGTCCTTCTGTCGCTCCATTTACCTTCCTCACATTCTGCCCACTGATCTGTCTTTCTGTCTGTTTGTGGAGACCACAGGGAGTCTCACAGTCTATGCTGCTGAATGGCCAGTGGCGCACACAGACACAGACGTAAACACAAACACACACACACTCGCGCCACACCCGTCAACAGGAAAAGCCTTGAGGCTATGCAAGCGTGACACGACTGAGCGGAATCCATCTATACATGAGCTGTATATTCAGGTCAGCATCTGCTTGTGTGCATCTGTGTTTGTATGTATTTTTGAGCGTGGGACAGTGTTACAACAATGCATCATTATTTCCTCCCGTACAGCGACAAACCAAGAGTACAATGTCTGAATATATGTTCCCCAGTCTTAACTAGGATGAAACTGAAGGCCTTATGAAATCCATTTGGTTACACTTTGTTTCTTGTTACCATTTTAAAGCAGGGGTCAGTCACAGAAAACTGATGTGAATGGAAGAGACGGAGATGGAGAGTTGCTGTTTGCAGCAGAAGCCATAATGAAGTCAATTATATTGATGCTACCTTATCACAATAACACCATCTGGCAGGAGTCCAACAGCATTGATGCTCACTCCATGTTCCTGGCAAACATCACACTAACATATAGAGAGACCCACAAGAAGGTACAAATGGTACTTCACATTAATAAATCATGGTTTGCAGGTGTATGGATCACTGTTAAATGTGCGTGTTTGTGTGTGTGTGTCTGTGTGCGTGTGTGCGTGTATGTGTGTACACATGCATCAAGCACAAAAAAAAAGTGTAGTGACAAAAATCTATCATCTCAACATTTCTGGGAGTGTCATTATCCTGTTACAAATGGCTCACAGAGCAGCCGGCGTGTCATGGATGACAAATTTCACACACTGTGGCATGCAAGTACTTGAGTGTGAGTTGGCACGGAAGCCTCCGAACTTTTTATAACACTGTCTGGTGTTGGCAGTGCCACTAAATGTGAAAATCCACTTGGATGCAAAGACTGCAATGGGTCATTTTACTGATCTGGTCTAGTTTGGTCAGTCAAGCACTACATACAGCACCTATTCTACCTATCAACAGCAAGAAACATTCAGCAACCACTCGCAACTGGATGGGGAACACCTGTTCTTTCCTGGTGAAAGGCAAGCCTATTAATACCCAGTTACAAAAGCATTAATTTCATCAAAACTAAGGTGGGAGATGAGTTTATATCAACTTATTTGTCACAGTAAACTCTCTCAGGAGATAATTAAATCTGTGAAACTGTTAAATCAATTTTATGTGAAGGGCAAATTTGTCTCCTTCACAACTGCCAAACTATCTTCACAGTGTTGCTCCAGAGTCAGATATGGGGGAGGTTCTTGGAGTTAGCTATTTTGCATCATTCAACTGTATTTGACTTCCCCTCTCAGAGTTGCTCAATAAATAAGACACAGACTCAGTTTGCTAGCTGGAGATTAGATAAAGACTTCCATGTACCATATACACCAATCAAACATAACATTATGACCACTGTCTGCTGAAGTGGACAACACTGATTATCTCTTCATCATGGCACCTGTCGGCGGGTGGGATATACCAGGGAGCAGATGAACATTCTGTCCTCAAAGTTGATGTGTTAGAAGCAGGAAAAATGGGCAGCGTAAGGCTTTGAGTGAGTTTGACAAGGGCCAAACTGTGATGGCTAGACTACTGGGTCAGAGCATCTCCAAAACTGCAGCTCTTGTGGGGTGTTTCTGATCGACAGTGGTCAGTATCTATCAAAGTGGTCCAAAAGAAGGCTGGGCGCGTGTTGTCCGATCCAACAGATGCACTACTGTAGCTCAAATTGCCGAAAAGATTCATGCTGGTTCTTACAGAAAGGTGTCAGAACACAGTGTATCGCAGCTTGTTGCACGGCAGCAGACCAGTCAGGATGTTCATGTCACCCACTCAAAGCACCAACAATGGGCAGTGTGAGCATCAGAACTCGACCATGGAGCAATGGAGGAAGGTGGCCTGGTCTGATGAATCACTTCTTCTTTTACCACACATGGATGGTCGGTGCGCGGGTGTTGCTTGCCTGGGGAACACCTGGCATAAGGATGCTCTATGGGAAGAAGTCAAGCGGGCAGCGGCAGTGTGATGCTTTGGGCAATGTTCTAGTGGGAAACCTCGGGTGCGACCACATACAATGTGGATGTTACTTTGGGATCTGTTGCTAACATCGAGGTGCAGATACCACAGCACACCTTCAGGGAAGTCTAGTGGAGTCCATGCCTTGATGGGTCAGGGCTGTTTTGGCAGGTTAGTCATAATGTTATGCACAGCTAATCAGAAGAAGGGGGAAATGACCATAATAAGGTCTGGTTTAATTTCATCCACAAATAGTGCGTCTTTTTCTGTATAACTCTGACTGTTTAGAATCCAGCATACGATCAAGAGTGTTTTTTTAGAATATAAAAAAACAACGAAGCAAAATTCGACACACTTAATATGTTCTTCTATAATGATAATTCAGGTCATTCATAACCCTCCAGCTCTGATTAAGCAGAAAGAGCAATCACACTGGTTAACATGGAATACTGTACATTGCACATGACATGGCACCGTTACACGCAGCATCAAATAAGCCCTCAGATGCAGACACTATTATTTCCAGCTGACATGCTACACCTGCGCTTTATCCCTCTGCCTGCATCCTCCTAAAACAGCGAGAGACAAAGCACAGGAGGGAAAAGGTGAGAGAACAGTGTCTGTGTTCAACCAAAACAGTACATTAACTGCAAGCTGGCAGCCGAGTGGAGGTAACACTGCATTTAGCACCCTGACAGGGAGGGCTTCTGGACAACTGTCACAGGTCTGTGTGGAGATGTGAATGTGTGGGGACGGGTGGCGCAAGATGTCTCCTGGTTGTAAACCTGCAAAACACGACTCGTCTCGAACATTTCCTATCGCTTTGCTGCTTGACTCCAATGGGCCCTAATGACTAATAAATAATGTATACACACTTCCTTTGGCTTGCTTACACTTTCTCATCTCTGCCCCTTTCTGCTTCTCGCTTTCAGCCAACGCAAACATGCCACCCTGCCTCCCTCTAAACATGTGACCTCTCCTGCCCAGCCCCCCTACTCACCACGCACCACCCAGGAACAATCTGTCCTGTTAATGTGCAGCCCGTTTTCCCACTTATCAGCCCTCTGGATTTAAATAAAGCTGTACCACTGATACTCTGTTGCCTGGAAACACAATAGGATGCATCAATAATACCAATAATACCAATAAGACCCTTTAAATGGGAGCTTTGTTGTCCCTTTTGTGCAAGTGCAAATTTTCCTGGCACTGCTCCCTTTGTGAGGTCGTACTGAGCGGTAAAGAGATTTTAGGTGGGTTCCTTTTGTGCCTACATCCTTCTACAGTATCAGGTCTGCCAACTCCCTCTTATTTCCCAGGAGCTCAGGTTATTTCTGCGCTATAATTTTCAAAAGATTTTGGTGCCTTTCAGTGGACTCTAATGGAACAACCGATCCAAATGGAAAATGTCATTTCTGGTGCTGACAGACGTTCTTTGTTCTGATTCTTTTCTTCACGAATAATTCGCTCATTTCCGATGTTTTCTTTATCTTCTCTTTTTTTACAACTGATCTCAGCTGATGCATGAGTTCCGATGGCATTTAGAGGAAGTGCACCAATGACCTCACTGCCAAGACGTGTCTTACATAACGGCAGCTCCCTCTGGTTAAGAAGCATTTCCTGGCACTCCTGATAAAAGATTAATGCCTATTCTTACTCTCACTCAGAGTGCTTTCTTCCATGAGAACTTCTAAAGTTAAAACATACAGTAAATGAGGACACGAGATGCTGAGATAAGCCTGATGTAAGAGCAAGACAGTACAGAAACACACTGCTGTGCTCTAATGTACACTATGTTTTTAGGGTTGCGCCTTTTGGAGGAGACTTTCAGAATTTAAAGCTGGCTGCTTCTCTATTTCAAACCCTGATCAGGGCTTCTTGTAGGATGCTCGGTCCTAATGGAACTGCTTACGATCTACCACATGAGTAAATTTATCACTTTGAGTCATAAAAACCCTTCTTATCCGTTTTTTTTTTGTTAGCAGGAGACAGTGGCATTAGTACAAGCACTCCTAGTAATAGAGAATAACTGTTAGTCTATATTTTTAGCCACTAATTGCTCTTCTATCACAGTTTGTTTCACTCTTGGATCATCATTGTTTCTGTGAATGTGTTCATTGTTGTTTTGTAAGACTAAATGAATAAATCATGGAATAAATTCACACTGCTCGGTCAGAGGTAATGAGATACGGTGGGATGCATATTAGCATGTGAAGATAATCATCTGTGCGCCTCTGATATCATCCTCTCTGTTGGTTTTCTGCCCAGATACAGAGGAGGCGAATGGGAACATGGCAGCATGCCGGCTAAAATCTAAAAGGGTTTTTAATGGCAATGTAATTTGCCTCAGTGGTTCTTGTGGTGATTCAGAGTATACTCAAGTGACCCTCCAATCAACCCTGCTCACACCAACTGTGGGTAAACCCACTATGTACATTGTGGTGGAATTCAAATTAACAAATCTTGATAATTAACATTGATGCCTTAGCCATTGATCCCACAATATGATCCTACTGGCGACTATTACTTCTACAGCACTAGCAGTTTTACTATAATTACACTATGATCAGAACCTGGTCTCATACAAAATCTGTACTGCACCAAAGGGACCTGGACAGCTTTTACTTTATTTAAAGCTGGGGTTGCTGAAAAAAATAAAAAAACCTGAATAATCTTTAAGGATATTATTGGCCCGGGGTCTTAGACTGAGAAACTATCTCATCTGGATTCAGTTTTCAGGCTTTAGAAAATCCAGCCTGTGAGAGGAGATTTTGGTCAGTCACAGGTCTTTTCAGAGTAGATCAGGAGAGTATCAGGGTTAAAGTGAGATTACGTAGGTGGAGGAACCCTAAAATCCATAGCCGTAGCAAATAATTCACCTCAAAATAGCTCCTCCCAGACTGATGTGTGCTGTGAACTCTGGTAGATACAGTATATATATATATAGTATATATATATA
>VUQK01015247.1:0-36510 GCA_015106715.1 Bujurquina vittata
TTTTCTTTTGTATTTTTTTTTTTTTTTGTGTTTTTTTGGGGGGGGGGGTTAGGGGGGGAAATCCAATATCTTTACATTTAAAAAGTGTAAATTTATTAAGATGTAATTACATTACTTTGTGACGTAATAAAAGAAAATTTGAGGGCTGCCGTCAGCGATTATTTTTCTGATAGTAAATAGGGTTGGGCACTATGGCAGATTTTCTGGATCACAGTCGATGATCAGAAGCTTCAGTCTGACCCTCAGTTGAGGTTATTTGTTCTTCAAGTGATTTAATGGATACAAAGTCACCCGTGAACTCAAAGTGCTGTGACTCTGATTTTAATAATGCCATCTGAGTGAATGATTGGAATCATCAGCAATAGAAAAATCAACATCACATTACCTATCTTTACAGCTAAGGATGCAGTGTATGATTTTCAGCTACCTGAAATGGAAATAAAACATTACCAGTGCACAAGAATTGGTCATGGGTTTAAAATAACAAGACTAGGTCCAATGTGAGGAAAGATTGTCTCAAAAAAAATTCTGACAGTGTCGAAGGATGGCAATCTCACTGAAACCAGTAGAAATGCAGCTTGAAATGGAGTGCTGATTAGCATGATGCTACCACTTGCAGAAGAAATAAAGCTGTAGCGATTATAGATGAAGGTTAAAGATGGAAAAAAAGTAAAGAAATATCTATTTAAGGTGTGGTAACAGGAACTTGTTTGTACAGTATGTGCTCCAGTGCTGAGGGTAATGTAGCCCTGATTCAGTAGAACTGTATCAGCTGCTGTCTATATGTGTCAAACTTCATCTTCTGCCCAATGTTGCACCCTGTGGCTTGTAGTGTACTAAGGTAGCTGTAGTCTTACAGTTTCTGTGTGCCTCAAGTCCAAAACCCAAAGCTTATAAAATTATAATGAAGATGAGAGAATGTTACACATCTGACGTTTTTATTTTAGAGTAAAAATGGCAAATTCTGACTTTTAGTGAGTTAAGGCATATATATATATAATGTATTTTTTCTATTTTGTGCTAAATACAGGAATAGGATACGCAAAGAACTGAAGATGGAGGAAACCAACCCAAATAGTCCGAAGGACAGCAAAAGGATGGATGCCAACATTGTCTGGGAGTGGCGGATTATGCATGTAAAAAAATACTCAAGAAACCCTGAACCATTCTATTATAGCAATAAAATTGGATTGGATTTTAATGTTGGATCCATGGCACAGAAACTGGATTTACAATTACTGACAAATGGGGTCATGCTTGAGATCTGTGACTTTGCTAAACTGGTTACAAAGGCTAAAAGCCACTTTATCATGAACATTCTGGAGAATAATTTCGTTCTTGGATTGGAAAATGAGCAACAGCGGATTCATTTTAGGGCTCAAATTTCAGACAAACTCAAGGATCTGATGAGGAGACCTCCTAAAGAAAAACTTGATGTTGCTGCCCTTTTAGGTTTGTCTCTTGTGCCAGAATGTACCGGAAACTTCAAAAGTGAACAGAGCGTGGGCGCACATCCTCAGTATGCTGGTTTCCAGGTGAAGGAGGAGGATAATGGTACATATACAAGAAAATTTCCCCGTTCACAAACACCATCTGAAAAAAAAATGGATCGAATCCAGGCTGATGTCAGTGATGATGATGAAGAAATTGAGTGCTTAGGGGCACAGTTGAAAGAAGAAATAAAAGGAGACGTTCTCCCTTTCTCATACCCTTTCTGTCAAGAAATAGGTTTGAGCTTTGAGAGCAGTGCAATACAAAGCCTTGATCCGGGTTTACTGACAAACGGAATGATGGTTGAACTGGTAGACTTTACCAGAGTACTGATTGCATCCTACAGTTCTATTATTCTCAGTGTGCTCAAACACAATTTTGAGCTTGACCTTGACCTTGAAAGTTCACAGGGCAAAAAGCAAGTTTTGTTCGGGGTGTCACAACTGCTGAAAAGGAGGAAAAAACTTAAGACCACCAGTACAAAAATAAGTCCACATTTTAAGAATGAGCTGTTTTCCTTTGAGACAAATCCCTTTAAAAGGGCCCCAACTCAGTTGACTATGGAAGAGCTTTTATATGAGAGCTTGAAGAAAAGAAGAAAGTATAATTCAACGGCACATATGCAAAATGAATGCGACATGGAAGAAGAGGAAATGGAAACTGAGAGTAACATGTGGAAGCTGCGTGGTAACTGTGTGAAACAAATCCTCCTAGTACTAGACAAAGAGTATTGTACATTCTTTAGACCCAACAAAGCAAATATAGAATTCAATATCGGATTCGCGCCCAAGAAAAATTTGAGTTCTGACTATTTGACCAATTCTGTTCTGTATAAAGTTGCTCGATTTGCCTTGGCAGTGAATTCTTCCCAGCAGGAATTCATCATGGAGATTCTTGAGAAGAACTTTGACTTAGGCCTGAAGAACAAAGCCCATAAACCTACTTTTGCATGTGAACTTATGAGTAGAATAAGACAGTTGCAGAAATCTGAGGATGCAGTCAAATTCTCAAAAGAGGTTTTTGAAATTCCTCGTCCTGTGCCGTCAGTCAAAATGACATCTCAGAAAATGGACAGTGTTGGTCCTGACCTCAATAGCATATCAAGTGTGAAGGAATCAAATGTTGCTTCCTCAAGTCCTCCTGACTTACATGCTGAAACTGAACTAAGTCCAATTGCTGCAACTACAACAAAGTTAGCATGTGAACTGACTGGTGAACCCAATCCACATAGCGAAACCAAACCCGAAATAAAGTCAGAGAAAAGTGTCCATCCCTATCCCTTCTGCAAGGAGATTGGTTTGAAGCTGCATGTCAGCTGCAGTCAACAAAAAAAAAAACTTGGCATCGACAAACTCACTAAAGGAGCGATGATGGAAGTGACAAACTTTGCTGAAAAGTTGTGTGGTACGTTTGAACAGATTTGTCTGGATGTTCTGAGACACAACTTTGACCTTGATCTCCAAAGTGTCGATTCTGACCTTGCTAGAAATATTCTTGCACACATTCCTGCTGCAAATGAGGAAAGAAATCTAGTGACCTGTGTAACCTATGGGAAATCGAAGCACCCGAAAAGAGATTACCCAATACTCACATCACTGAATTGCCAGAATAACTCAAACACAGAAGCATTTAGTGCTGATTCTACTAAGTCAATCGTACACAAAGATGCAAGCAGTTCCGCTGACACTGAACAACAAGATGACCTCAATTCAGCGCTGTGGAAATTGCGGGTTTATCAAATTCAACACATTCTCTCAGTGCCTCATGGAGAACAATGTCCACTTTATTCTTACTCCAGATGTAAGAAATTGGGCATGAACTTTAATGTAGGATCTGGAGTAAAACAAAATCTTGACCCAAAGTTACTGACCAATGGCATCATGGTTGAAGTTAACACATTTGCCGAAGCGATGATGTCATCCACAAAAGATTTCACCACGGCAATCCTGGACTATAACTTCGGTCTAAATTTGAACAGCGAGGCGTGTCGCAGTGCCTATGGAAAGAAGCTTATCCGAAACGCCGGTGCAATGAAGGCAAAGAGACTAGCTTCCTCTCGGAAGAAAATACTTTTTCAACTGCCCGACTCAAAATCTGCAGATGAATATGCTCCATATTGCCCCAAATGCTATCAAGATAGAAATAAAATTCATCAAGATGAATCGCAGACAGGCCACACACCTCAGCAGCCCCAAACTGTGACCGACGTTTGTACTGATGCAACACCACAAAGTACTGAAAATGATCAAATATCTATTTCTGCAGCAGTAAGGAAGACCATAATGAGCTGTTACCGCTCATGCAGGAAAATGGGTTTAAGACTGCGGGTGGGCAAAAGTCACCGTAAATGTAAACTTGAAACGTGCGCTTTAACCTGGGGTGTTATGTGTGAGGTGTATTCTTTTGCCAAGAAACTGAGTGGAACAAAACATAAACTTGTCAATGATATTCTTGAGCACAACTTCAACTTGGACAAACAAACTCTAGACCTGAATCCTTCAATGTTGTTCTGCAGAGTACTGCCACGAGAAGGAGAGCATGCCTGGTTCAATGATGTTTTTGTTATTCAGGCACCTCGCAAAGTTCCTGTTATTGGGGTTAAAAGGGAGGGGCAATCAACCATGCAGACAAACGAAAGGAAGGAAACGATCAAAAGAAGACAGCTGGACATGCAGGCAAAGAAGAATAGAGCCATGCTGTCAAGTGAATATACAGTGGACAATATGGGAACGATTGGATTTGATGAAATGGGTTTGGGCCTAGATCAAACAGTAGAAGGTGACTTTTGCTATATGTGTCCTATAGAAGCCGACACAATCACCGATTCAGAAAACAGTGGGAATGAGGACGATGTAGAAAACCCAACAACATCTCACATCTCTGCTTCTTTCCTTGCCACCACTGATGGTTCCTCCAGTTCAGCAATAGTAGACACAAATATGAACCCACCATCCCCAAGTCACCCTGATGAAAGTGGGCTGCTGGGATATGAAGAGGAGGAAGAGACTCCAACAGAAGCACAAAAGGAAATTGAAATGAAAGACCATGAAATGGAAACTGAGAGTAACATGTGGAAGTTGCGTGCCAACCGTGTGAAACAAATTCTCCTAGTAATAGACAAAGAGTACTGTCCATTCTACAGGTCCAAGAAAGTTAACCTAGAATGCAATATTGGATTTAGACCCAAGAAAAATTTGAGTTCTGACAATCTGACCTATTCTGTTCTGTATGAAGTTGCTCGATTTGCCTTGGCAATGAGTTCATCCCAACAGGAATTTATCATGGAGATTCTTGAGAAGAACTTTAACTTAGGCATAGAGAACAAAAGCCAAACTTACCCCATTGCTTGTGAACTGATGAATAGAATAAGACTGCTTCAGGAATGCGAGGATGCAGTGAAATTCTCAAAAGAGGTTTTCGAACTTCCTGATTCCATGTTGTCAATGAGCACAATATACCAGAGCACAGACAGCAGCGAATCAGGAATGGTTGAGTCTGCTGTTGCCCCCTCATATGCTGCTGACTCAGATGATGAAACAGAACCAGGTCCACATGTTTTAAGTATACCAGGTTCACCAGTTGGTCCAGATGAAACTGAACCCAAAACAAAGTCAGAGGAAAGTGTGAACCTGTACCCCTTCTGCAAGGACATTGGTCTGAAACTGCATGTCAGCTGCAGCCAACAAAAAAACAAACTTGACATCAAAAAACTGACTAAAGGAGCAATGATGGAAGTGACAAACTTTGCAGAAAAGTTGTGTGGGACATTTGAACAGATTTGTCTGGATGTTCTCAGACATAACTTTGACCTTGATTTGCAGAGCGTTGAATCTGACCTTGCTAGACATGTTCTTGCTCAAATTCCTGTTGCTAATGATCATAGAAATGTGGCAACCTGGATACCCCAAGCAAAGCATAAGAACACGCTAAGAGATTATCCTGTAATCATGAAACTGGATTACCAAAACAAGCCAGATACGGAAGCCTGTAGTGCTGGTTCTTCCCGAGCAGTCACACACCAAAATGTGAGCAGTTCCATCGATAAGCAAGAAAATGACCTCAATTCAGTGCTATGGAGATTGCGGGTTAATCAAATTGAGCACATCCTCTCAGTGCCTCATGGAGAACATTGCCCACTTTATTCTTACTCCAGGTGTAAGAAATTGGGCATAGATTTTAACATGGGATTTGGAGTAAAGCAAAATCTCGACCCAAAATTACTGACTAATGGCGTCATGGTTGAAATCAGCACGTTTGCTGAAACAATTCGGTCATCCACAAAATATTTCATCACGGAGATCCTGGAGTACAATTTTGATCTGAATTTGAACAGTGAGCTGTCTCGCATTGCCTTTACAGAGCAGCTCATGCAAAACATTAGAACACTGAAGTCAAAAAAATTCAACGTGACTCAGAAGAAAAAGCCTTTTCAGCTCCCTCACTCAGTCTTCATAGAGAATTATACTCCAGACTGCCCCAAATGTCATCAAGATAGAAATCGCAAGCTTCCCAAGGATGACTTTTACTCTAGTAACATGCTTCATCAGCCTCCTGTTGTGACCAGCGCCATCATTAGCAATGCAAGCTGCACAGTAGAGAGGCCTCCAGATAATCAAACGTCTTCTTTCGCTTCAATAGAGGAGACAATATTGAGCACTTACCCTCTCTGCAAGAAAATAGGTTTAAGCCTGTGTGTGGACAAAGCTCACCCAAAACTTAAACTTGACGCGCATGTTTTGACATGGGAGGTCATGTGCGAGGTGTATTCTTTTGCTTGGAAGCTGCGCGGAACCAAACACAAGGTCATCAATGATATTCTTGAGCACAACTTCAGGTTGGACAAACAGAGTCTAGACATGAATCCTTCAGTGCAGTTCTACAGAGTGAATCGAGTCGATGGAGATGCCGCATGGTTTAGTGAAGTTTTTGTTATTCAGCCACCTCGCACTTACCAAATTATTGAGAGTGTAAAAGAAGAGCTACCTGCTGTGCAGAGAAATGAATGGAAGGAAAGGGTTCGAAAAAGACAGATGGACATGCAGGCAAAGAAGGAAAGAGCCATACAGTTGAGTAATAATGCAAGTGCCACGACAATAAGCAAGAATAAGCAGAAAAATCACTATCCTGTTTGCAAAAACATAGGTCTGGACCTGGATGTCTCAACAAAATTAGCAGACAAAAAGAAGCTGCATTTAAACTTGCTGACGTCATCAGTACTGTTGGAAATACAGAAATTTGCAGCCACGAAAAGAAGCCAGTATTTTCCAGCCCTTTTGTTTGACATCCTAGACTATAACTTTGACATTAGCTCACAACATCACAGGCGCTGGGAATTTTCAATTGCTGCAGCAACAAAGTTCCATTCAATGCTCAAACAGTATAAAAATACAGGAGTAGAAAAGATCTTTAAATTACCACTTCTGTCTGAGTCCAAATTTCCACAGAGCTCAACACAAAATCCACAAAATGAGAGAAGTCCTCAAAGACTGAATGACAGCAAACATGCGCAGCCGACAACATACCGTGCAATCCAAATGCAACCCGTGACACTAATGCAGATGAACTTGCCTACAATCACCCCTATGGTTACCCCCTTTTTTACACCTGCAATTACCTCCATTGATACGTCAACAACTGTCAGTTGGGACAGTTTTCTTCCGGGTAACCTCCAGATTAAAGAAGAGGAAGATGATCCATGTTATGGCAATATAATATCACCACTGGACGCTGAACAAAACTATGACCAAGGTAATGATCTTTTCGGGAACGATTCAGACACAGACACTTCACAAGTTTCTGAAGGCTATGGGGAAACTGAATATATGAACAGTGAGACTGTAATAAAAACAGAGCTGGACACTGAGGGATCCATGGATTACTACATGGTAACTGTAGGTCAGGACAGTGATATCAGGGAGGAGCAAGAACATGTGCCAACTGAACATGCAGAAAATGAAGTGGACATTAAACAGGAGTTTGAAACTTAATGGTCTTCACAAGAGACGTGTTTTACATGAAACGCATCATGGGAAAAAATGTTTGAATAATGTTGTAAAAAACTCTTTGTTGTTGTTGGAGGAGAGTTTGATGACTTCTGTTAGAGCTGTCTGAATCTATACAAACTAATGGATGTGTGGCTGAAAGCCTGAAAAAATGTTTTCAATGTGGATGGGCTGCAGCATCAGCATGCAATTCTCATGTACCACAGTACCACACATTTCAGTGTCATTTATTTTCCTTGTGTAGCCACGTTTTAGTACTCAAATTTGTAAAAACTTTGGATGAGTACATGATGTTAAACTTCATGGATGCAATTTTTTTTTCCAGCCCATTTGAGGTATGCTGGGTTTGTTCGTAAAAGCTTTTGTCATCCTTGGTTCTCTTCATTTTATTGCTTTTTATTTTTTACTTTTTATGATATTCCACTTTCTAAATAAAATAGTAATAATAGCAATTATTGTGTAAATGTGTATATACATATTTTTCAAATAATTTTCCAGAATGGCAACAATAAAGAAAACTTTGTAAATGATTAAAACTGATAATTTCTTGAAGCTGCAACACAAATAATGCATGCATTGATATTTGAGATAATGTACACCTTGATAGCTCACTTTATGTACATTTTGTTTAAAGGCTTGAAAGCATTTCATATCCCTGTGTATCTTTGTGGTGTATTTGTGTGTGCACGCATAAATTATATGCCATGGCTGCCTTAAATTAACAGCACTGGGAATTCCAAAATAATTTTTTGTCTCTAATGGTTAATCCACCAGTATGCACAAGCTCTTCCTTTTTTTAATGCTAAAATATAAATTATAAACTTTTTAAGTTTACAAATTTGGGTATACAAACATGTATTTAGTTTATTTAAACACTTTTTAAAAAATTGATTTATAAATGATTTTCTTCCCTTTTTTTAACGGCAGGTGGTGAAATATATTTTTTAGGATTAAATATGCAGTATTTTTTCATAATAGCAGCTTAAAGATGAGACTTGATGCATAATGTTGATGTAATACTAAAACTGGGCTGTTGATGGTGCTCCAAACCAGCATAACTTACTGTTTCCTTTTGGGACTTTCAATACTGTGCAAACCTTATATAACATTAATTACACCTGGTGACTGGTCTAATGATTCACTTCATTTTTCACACATAAAAGCATTCAAAAGTCCACATGGCATGTGGCAGAGCCACCACTCATCAGAATGGACATGTTTCACCATGGGATGAAGGTGATCGCTCAGGAGAGCCTATAGGGGCCTAGGATTAAAGTTCTTCATATTATTTGTCAACCATATGCAGCACTGTGCAAAAGTCTTAAGCCACCCATTATTTTTGGAAGCAGGGAGAAAAGGCTGCGGTATGACAAATTTTACTGTACTGAAAATCAATGACATCGGTTCTAAATGCAAATTAAAATTTTTTGTTCATCAGTTATTGTCAATATATACAGTGACATGAAAGCTAATATTATTGTACAAACTCTGTTTTTCCTTATATACTGTATTCCCGTGAATGTTTGCACTTGTTTCCCATTTTCCTAACAAAACATAAAGAAATGAGAGGTGACTCAAGACTTTGAAGGAACTGAGCCGTCATTCGTTCGGTTCTGAGTTTTATTTTGAAAGACAATTCCGGAAGTCTTGAGCGCACTTAATGCAGCTTGAGCGCTGAAGACGCCCATTTCCAGTTCCACACCCGCCCGGCTGCTGGATCGATCCTCCCTCCTTCAGTAGCTGGATCGTCAGCCTGGATGCCGAACAGCACCGCTATTCTACCGCAACAGGTAAATGAACAGAAATCATTAGCACGCTTATACGGGACAGAACAAAAATGTATGACATGCTGGATACTATCGCTGTAGATTTTTTTTCCCTCCCCTACCTGTTCTTTCAAGGTAAGTGGGTTGTCCTGCTTTATTAGAGCAAGCATTTAAAAAGGCGAGGCAGTGCAGCGGATTAACACTGAGCTCTCTCTACATGCAGTATTGTTAATGTTTGATCCTGTAAATATGAGGCTTTCTCAGACCTGTCTCAGTGATAGTCTATTGTCTGCGTTATGGATGAAGAGCACCCCATATGGCTGAAAACTGGTTCTTCAGATCTTTTTACTGTTTATTCATTAATTTTGCTTGTTTAAATAAGAGGAAGAAGAGGAAAAGGGAAAACTAACTTAAATTTAAAGAGAATTTTTTTTAAGCAGCCAAAATAGATGTACTCTTTAAATGACCAATTATTGATTTCAAGATAATATGCTGTCATTTGACGCTGTCAGTGCTGAATATATACAAATTTGTTGTAAACAAGTGTCCTTTTGTATGCCAGAAAAATTGTAAATTAATGCAAAAAAGAAAAAAAACAATGACATTTGTTTTTATGACAAAAGATGTAACTCCAGAGATCATTCCCGTGTTCCCTGGGGTAGTACTTATAGCAAATGACAGGCTTCCACATGACTATTAAACATGCTGAAAATTACTGCTGTCTTTAACCTGGGGAGGAAAATCTGTGTAATATTTCTCAAAGTCACTTTAGTGGTCTGCTGTGGTAACCTTCATAGGCCCAGCAATTTTCCTAAAAGGTGACTTACATTTGGACCTTTCACTATTAAAAGCAGCCAACTACAACACAAGCAGGGCCTTTTGTTTGAAGCCCGTGGAGTGTGTTTGCGGTCTCCCTGATATATAAAAGTGTTATCAGCTGTTTAATAGTTTACGAGAAGTGCAGATTTCCATTCTTGTATGAGATGACTGGGGCAGCTTTAGCTGTTTATGTATGTATGTGTTGAATCACTGCAGCATAGACTAATTATAGAGATTGCTGTGTGTGTGTGTGTGTGTGTGCATGTGCGTGTGCGTGTGTGTTCTGCTGCTCTCAGTGAAAACAGAAAGAGGAGACTCTTTGCTGAAGTGGCAAAGTCCATCTAACTGCAATTTCTGTGACACCTGGCTTTATCCCAGAAGGGACTGTTGCATATCCACCTGCCAAGACTCAAAGCATGCATAATACACACACATTCACACACACAAGTGTACAGTACACCAGCATGTTCATTATTATGATGAAAGAGGAAATTGATGTGCTTCAGGGTGTTTTCTCATATGGCCGCTGTAGTGACATGGATTGAGGTTAATTTGGCAATATTAATATTCTTGTGTTTAAAGTACGTAGGCAAGAAGGTGAGGTAGGATGTGCTGCTGAGTGTGTGTTTTTCAGTGCTGGGTTGGGGGAGTGTAAAGGAAGTATATAAAAAAAAGGCTTTGGTGAATCATTGCATTGAGCTGACCCATAAATGTACCAAAAGGATTAGAATGATTCGTCTGTCGGAAGCGTCCCCGATTTTCACCTGCAGCACACCGGGGGGGAAGGTGTGCGGCGTGTGTGTGTGCGCGCGTGTGTCTTTGAGTCAGTGCATTTCTGCTCTCTTGTGAATAGGAGGAAAATACCAGCACATGCACACAGGCTTCTTTCTTCATCAGCCTTCGCACAGCTTCCTGGGCTGTGTCTGCTAGAACAGGGTCCTCCTCTGTGTGAGGAGGGTGTGTTAGACACGCTCGGCGCACACAGGCCGAAACATTGATATGCACATCAGACCGGTCCAGTGTGGTGCACGCAGGTGTCAATCAGCATGCTGTGCAGAGTCAAAGGTTCTTTGATTCATGTTGTTCCTCAGTGCTGCTGGCCCTTCAAGGATTTAGTAGATCCTGCTCCCCACATTAGAAACTTTCACAAGTGTACCATCAAGGTACACCTAATGGGACAGACTGTCTGGGATACTTTGCTTTAACTGTAGGCACCGCAGTGAGAAACTATATAACAAATGGATTAAAATCATGAAAATAGTGTGTGCCATTTTCCTCCTTGTGTTCCTATTTAGTCGCTCCTTAAAGACACTCAAACTGGAACTAAGCTTGTGCTTGAAAATTATTTGTTCTGTGGTCAAAATTATAATGGTTTATCTTTCCCCATTAGTGCTTTTGCAATAATATTTGTCCAGAAGTTCATTTGGCATGATTTCAAGTAGCGCTGCTAGATGACTCGTATCCTGTATCTCTCTTCACCACATCTGCCATATCAGCAGGGCCCGAGCTATAAGGTAAATCAAATCAAAGAAGCATAATGACATTTTAAAGTTATTTCAAGACATCCAAGGGAATTCAAGCAGGGTAAGATTTTATTGTGAAACTGTGCAGGTACAGTCAGTGTTGATGTAGAGGGTGTCCTCTGTTCCTTTTGTTGATTCAGTGCTGTTGTTATCCAGGATATAGCATGTCCTGTTTGAACAGAGAAGTCTCTCTAACAGGGCCATCAGGAGATAATGTTATATTTGACACCACATACACATCAGGGTACCAACAGGTTTGTGTATAAGGGCGGATGAGACTCCGCTAAATACCTGTACATTTTTGCACATGGAAGTGTTAGGCACACACAGGTAGCATAGAGCCATGTGAAAGGGCTCTGTGCAGTCTTGTGCAAATCCAAGTGCACCCTTACTGCTTCCATAGGAATTAAGAGGGCATCCACGCACTGCTAATCAAAATGCACCTGATTAATTGATCATCAGCAAGTGTGACCACCTCTATAAAAGCAGAAGTTTGGGCAGTTCAGGTGTGTGTTAACATAGTGACACACTCTTGCCAAAAGTAGATGTGCCAGCAGATTTACCCCATGCAGCGCTCAGAGAAACTGCAAAAAATCCTGGAGCTACATCTCAGCCTCTGCAGGCCTCAGTTAGTTCATCTGAACAAATCACAAGACTTCTGGATCCTTTGGACAGAAAAGCCCAAAACAGAGCTGTTTGACCATAATGCACAGCACCATGTTTGGTAAAACCCAAACGCAACATGTCAGCACAAACAACTTATAAATTGTCAAGCACTGTGGTGGAGGGGTGATGATTTTTGGCTTGTTTTGCAGCCACAGGACCTGTGAGGCCATCTGTCTTCACTGATCAGTCATTCAACAGAACAATGATCCCGAGCACAGCAGCAAATCTGCAACAGAATGGCTGAAAAAGAACAGAACCAAAGTGTTGCAGTGGCCCGGTCAAAGTCCAGACCTGAGCCCCACTGAAATGCTGTGGCAGGACCTTAAGAGAGCTGTGCATTAATGAATGGGTCAGGGGAGCCTATCCCAGCTGCCATAGGGCAAAAGGCAGCCTACACACCTACAGCACATTTAGAATCACTCATTAATCTAACACTATGCACGTCTTTCTGTGTTAAAGGAATATTTAATCATCTGTGCGATCTCATCTCAGTTGAGACACTTATGAGGTTTTAGTACATGACAATGAGTGACCCACACAGTTTCAACACAATACAACAAAAAGGAAAGTTAACGCTAAAGGCAGAGCGTTTCAAGTGAGGTCTGTATCTTTACCGGGTGTAAAGAGAGGTCTGTGCGTTGGCTTGCCATGAGACATTTTTTCTGTTTCTAAAGAACATCATTTGCATCATCATTTCGATGCTTGAATCTACACACCAGCAAAGATGAGTCACAGATTGGGAACAGAGGCTCCAGAAAGTCACTGAAATGAAAAGAGGCATGCAAGTACAGCAAAATCTGTTTCTTCAAGCTTAATCTAAAAGTGTTGGAGCTGTAAAGGCCGCTTTCATTTTTTATGTACAGGCAGTTTATGCCGGAGGTCTAGACTAAATGTCTCTCCTTTTCCATTTTTTTTTTTGTTTTTTTAATTAAACATCCCACACCATCAATGAGTTGCCATGTTCAGGCTTGTGAAACAAGCTACAGCTAGGTCCATATGTTTCTGAACAATAACACATGCTTCTTTCCCATCTGTAAACCGCCAAGGTGGATTTTAATTCAAACAGTCAAGATGCGATTAAAGAGCAGGCTTTCAGCTTTAATGCAAGAGGTTTAACAAAAGTATTGCATCAACTGTTTAGGAATTACAGACATTTTTATACACAGTACTCATTTTCCTCAAAAGCAATTGGACAAAGTGAGATCATTTTAAATATAAGAATTGTTTTTAATACTTGGATAGAATTGCTTTGTAGTGAGTGACTGCCTGAAGTCTGAAACCCATAGGCGTCACCAAATGCTGCGTTTCCTCTGTTAGGCCTTTACTGCAGCCACATTCAGATGCTGCTGATTTGTGGGTCTCTCTCTGCCCTCAGTTTTGTATTTAATAACTGAAAAGCATGTGAAGGTGACTGACTTGGCCATTAAAGAATATCCCATTTGCAGCATTTGGCTGAATCAGAGCAGAGAGTATTGTCCTCTACACTTCAGAGTTCATCCTGCTGCGCCTATCAGCACTCATATCAACAGCAAACTCTAGCAGCCCATTTCTACTGGCAACCATGCACGCCCATACCAGTTAGACAGCTAATGTGGTTTGCTTTGGATCATGAGCTGTTTCTCCATACTTTTCTCTTCCCATCATTCTGGTTCATCTTAGTTTCATCTGTGCAAATAGATATTTTTTTCAGAACCACGTGGGCTCTTTCAGATGTTTTTTGCACTTCAATCTTATGCTGTTTGTTTGATTTAAAATACACTGTGGTGGTACACAGAAGCAAAACTACATAAATGTGTTGATGCCCAAATACTATACAAGACTATACTGCTGCTCTTCACACATTCACTCTCATACTGATGTGGTTCCTCACTTGAACGCTGTAATGTATATAGACTGCAGTAAATGTACACAATTCATTTCTAATTCATATTTTGAAACAAAGAACTGCAATAATGCGTGCAGCTTTAATAATCTTTTTACGCCTCATATATTTTTTTATATAGACAGCAATAATTCTATATAGGCTTTAATAGATCTTGCGTACTTCAGATTTGTACAATGCTTTTGTTTCCCGCAACAGACGACAGTCATTGGCGCTTATCCGATACCGAGCCGTCCATCCATCCGTCCGTCTGTCATAATAATATGACATTTAGCCAGACATCTAAAATTATGTAGAGGTATAACTAGGTAATTTCAGGTTAACTTAGCATATACATGTTGCCAGCCAATTTTGAAACTAACCATTATAACTGTTTCATTACAGAGTGTAATGCAGAAAAAGATGAGCATACTCTGACTCTGCTGGTAACATACAGTTACATGCAGCACATGCAGTGAAGTCAAGCTCCTCCCTCGCATCTGCATCATACTCATCCCCAAAATCCAGTTTCTGTTAGCCTCCATTCACTATAAAAAGATTGTTTCTCTGTAACTGTTCCCGTGTTTCTATTTTTGTTTCTATTTTCTTTAATAAATTTGTGATTTTAGTCTGTAAATGTCAGTATTGCTTTGCTACTAGGGGTGAATTATTTGTTGCTTATGTTGTGTGTGAGTTTGCGCAGATGCTCAAGATATACAGAGGCATGAGCCTCTGTGGGCTGTTCATTGCTCTTAAGTAATTGGCGGTGCCGGCATGTGCAGACAATGATTTATACTACAACACAGCCACAGTCTCCCCGCCAGGAATTCACACGAAAAACAGGGAAGCAAATGATGGAGCAATAGTGTAATAAGAGCAGAGGGGGAATAAGGGCAGGAAGAAGTATAAGAGATTTGTTTGAATGAATGATGAATAAGAAACAGAGGAGCTGAAATGGAAAAGACAGAGTGAAAGGTGAAGTGAGGAAAACGTTGCGATGGAAAGACTTTGTGGAAGCAGAAAAGGAGATTGCTTAGACCTGACAAGAATCACAGCTGATGGGGAGAAACATTGTCTGTTAGCTATAGGCACACACAGAGAAATGAGGGGAAATGAGGAATTGGATGGAGTGGAATGGATTTTACATATAGGCTCAAATATACAGTACATACACCCCCAGTAATAGTTGGTTAAATGTCCTTTAGCGAGTTGCACCTCCACCAGATGCTTCTGGTAGCCGTCAACAAGCTTCTGCATAATTCTGACTGGATATTTGATCACTCTTCTTGGCAGAATTGTATAGTGTTAATTTAAATTGGCTGCCTTCCTGGGACTTACCCAGCTTTTAAGCACAGTCCACAAATTTTCAATATTAGATGAAGGCCATTCCAGAAGGTTAATGTTAGCCTACTTGGCATCATTGTCCTGCTAGACTGTCCAGCTGTGTCTAAGTTTCAACCATCTATCTGTTGATTTGAGGTGAAGTTGAAAAATTTGATGCTAGTCCTCTTTCTTCATTATTTAACCCACTTTGTGCAATGCAGCAAAACAGTCCCAGAGCATTACGCTCCCACCACCATGCGTGGCAATCGGTGCACTGTTCTTGGGTTTGAAAGCCTCACCTTGACTCCTCCAAACAAACCTCTTGTCCTTGTTTTTTTTAAGTCATTAAAGTTGAATGCTGTGTAGTCATTCCACCCTGGGAAAAGATTAAAGAAATAATTAAAAGCCTTACCATGGCCTTCATGCCCACAATGAGTGGATGTAAAATTCTGAACACAACTTTATAATGGAACAAGAAACTAAAGGAACAGGAAACTCCATCTAATCTATAGCAAAGTGTCCATTTTCAGTTAGAGGACTCGGCCAGCATGAATGATCAAGAATGCGGGGAATACGCTGCCAGAGCAACTGAACTGGAAAATTAAAACAAATGTTTCTAGCCAGAAAATTCAAGAACACTGGAAATTACAGACTCACTATGGAACCCGTCTTCCAGAGGATTTTTATGCAGCAGGGTTGAGCACAGTGTTTAAAAGAGTGACACCCCATACACGCAGGGCTCATTTTCTAATTTAAGTGTGTCACCTGCATGGGCTTATCTGTCCCCGCTACCTCCTGGGAGTCTGCCAAAGATCCCATCAATGAATCTTATCAGGTGGGCCAGGCTCCCTGCTGGCATACCATTGTGGATGCAGACTGCACCCAAACGGCGATAAATCTTATCTTATTTGTTTAGGAGTATACATACGGCTTTAAAAAGTCCAAAATTTTGTATTATTACTAATAAAACCATCCAAATGAGATACTTGCATAGATTGCCAAATGTCAGAGACAAAAGAGCCCAGCTGATACATGAAGATTTGCGAAACATTGCCAGCATCCTTAATCTCAGGAAGGCAGTAATAAATGCAGGCTTTCTCACAGACCGCTATCATTTCTTCCCCGAATTCTATCCATCACCTGTCTGTCCTCTGTTTGTGTACTGCTCCACACTGGCTTTGTCTGTAGCCCTGACTGTCTCTGTTATTTGGTCCTCATGGTTTTCTGTTCATTTTCCCCTCCTCCTCCCCTTCCTCGTTCTGTCATCCCTCGCCACATTAACCATTCACTCTGCCTTCCTTGCTTTGTTAACAAGAAGCTGAGATTTCTTTCTCTCTCTCTGCTCCTGCATGCATTTGTATCATTTCTGCCGTCTTCCTCATTCACGCTTGCATTGCTTGCATTCCTCACTTATACCTCCCCTGCTTCGTGACACACACACACACACACACACACAAACGCACAACACACTCACATCTTTCTCTCCCTCTCTCTTTCTCTGCAGATGTCTGAGGGCTCGCCAGCTGAGTAGAGGACTTCCCTCTCTGCTCGTGCCTTCCACCTGCAACCATGAATGGTAAGAACACTTTGTTTTTGTCTTTGTCAGACATGTGTTTGCCTCATGATGCGTCTGTCTGTGCTAAGCTGATTTTGGATTTCGCTGCGATGAGAACGAGGGCTGGAATTTACTTTAAAGGGCAGAAAAAGGTCTGAGAGCAATAAGCAGCTGCTGTGTTATGCCTCATTTCTAAACTTTAATCTCTCCCTCTGGTCGTCCTCTTGCCAAGACTGAACATTCGAGTGCCTCTGCTTTGGTCAGCTTAAACTCCTTTTTTTTAAATTATGAGTAACTGCTTGTTTTGAGTGTAAGGTGTGAGGTGTAAAATCATGATAATGGGATATCGATCTGCCAACAGAGAGGCTCAGGCTTTAAGTAAACCCATCTTTGATCCAACTTTTTTGGGGGAAGTTATTGAGCTGTAGCTGTACAAACCCCTTAAGAAAAGAGGGCCTAATGTAATATGGACTATAATTACCTTTCATTAATTTTAAAAGTGCTGTATGCACTGGAGCAGCACCTCAAACCAAAACAGCAACACCTATCCCCCTTTCCACTGACTCTGTTGTCTTGCTTTGATTCTGACTTTTACTTTTGTATCTTTATAAACGCCACCAGTTTAAAAAAGTGACTTACATGGACTAACATGCATGTACAATTAGCAATCCAGAAACCTGACCAGATACACTTGGATTAAAAAACAGGGACATCATTCTTTCCTGAGCACACCTTTACTCTACAATATATTACTGCGCAAAAGTCTCAAGCTAGCGCTCCTTTATTTGTATTTTCCTATGAAAATGGGAAATATTTGCAGTGATTTATGTGAAACATGTGCAAACATGCATGGATATTACAGTGTACAAGGCAACAGAGTCTGTACAACTCTACTGAGCTTGAAAGTCAGTATTTGGTGTGACCACCTTTATTCTTCTGCACAACCTGAACTCTCTGAGGCAGCTTTCTTCTCATTTCTTTATGTAGTCTTTAGGAATAGTTCTCCAGGCTTCTTGAAGGAGATTCAGAGCTCTTCCTTGGATGTCGGCTGCCTTTTGTTCCATTTTCTGTCAAGGTGATCCCACACTGCTTCAATAATGTTGAGGTCTTGGCTCTGCGGAGGCCTATCCATGGCTGACAGTGTTCCACTGTCATTGTTATTGTCACGCTGAAAAATGATGTCATTGTCAATTCCCAGATGGCATTGCATGGTGGATCAAAATCTGACAGTATTTTTTCTTTTTCATCTGCTGTAGATAGTTTTTTTTTTTAGGCCTGACACTCCTTTTGTCCTCCATTTGTCCAGTTTCCTCAAATTTTTTAATGGCACACTGCACACTAGTGAAGCCACATTTTAAGCTAATTGCGCTTTGGGAATCACCTTCTTGGTGCTGTCTGTGAGACTGTTTTCTTTGGCAATGCCAACATGGGACAAATGGGAACAAATTATAGGTTTTTGTGATAGGCTGCTTGTAACAAAGTGTCAGTTTAAAGATACAATTTAAAATTCTTAAGTTGTCTGCTATGTGATTGATAGGTCAGTGTTAATTGGGGTAACAAACAAAGAAACTGTCCTTTATGCCTGCTACTACTTGACTGTACTCCAAATAGATCAAAGAGCTTGAGTTTCAGAGCCTCGTAAGCCAAAATTTTGGCTACATAAATAGTTCTTTGTTTGTTCTTCTTGTTGTCTTTAAATCATTGAGTACCCTATCTAACTGTTTTTTGTTTTTTTAAAGCCAGTATATTCTTGTCTTGGCTTTTTTTCTTGTTTTTCTTTGCACATTACACCATTAGACATTATTGAGACAATGTAACAGAAACTATACAAAGAAAAAAAAGTGTGCTGCACCCTCATGGAACAGGATCCACTTGTGCAGAATTTAAACCAATAGTGTCCCGGCTCACCTATTCAGCAGCCTTTACCTTGTGTGTTTTCACTTCTCTTTGTCAGCCTGTGTGCCGTTGTCTAGGTGTCTAGGTGGCTCGAGTGTCACCATACCCCAAACACCCAGCTCTCGTCCTCTGGGGGGAAACCACATCACTGCTTTCATAGCTATTTACATATCAAGCACTTCACCCACGGAGGACGAGCTGATGTTTTAGATAACCGCAGTGTCTCAACAGTCTCTGCAGCACTTGAATGTACGCACAAACACACTCCTCTACAACAGTTGCACAATTCACCTGTTTTTAAAATTCACCAACTAAAGACTTTACAAATGCCTCGTTGCATACTCACCGTGTTAATGAGAGTGTAATAACACAAATAGCCCTGCCTGCCATATAATGTGTTTCCAGGGAGGAGCTCATCACATACCCATTATGTGTTTCTCGAGTCGCTTCTTTTTTCCTCTCCGTGCCACTCCAGTGGATGGGATTAAAGCACAGAGAGAGTGTATTTGTGTGTTTTGGTGCTCTGTTAGACTGAAAAATTAGGTGTGTAGATAAGACACACACGCAGGCACACACACATTCTCTCTTAGGGGTTTTCTGTGGAGCGGTTTGAGGAGCAGTAACTATGTTCTGTGATCAAAGGATGAAGACAAAACACACAAACACACACTACTGGGAAATGTGGTTCACAGAAAGGACAAAAACCTTGAATCATCTTCAACTCTCAACACAAGACGCACACACAGAAATTATACACTGAAAAAACTAAATGATTTGCTGATAGGTTTTATATCATTAACGTACCAGCAAATAATTATTTATGTCAATATACAGTACTATGCAAAAGTATTGAGGCATCGCTTATTTATTTCTATTTTGCTTCAAAGCAGCCAGACTTTTTTGTCATTTTTTAAGTGGTCTTTAGCAGTTCTTCTCCAGACCTTTTCTTTGGACATCAGCTGCTTTTTCAGACATTTGCAGTCCAGTTCTTGGACCTGACCATTTCCAAAAGAATGTTTTTTGGGTTTTTTTGTTGTTTATTTGTTTGTTTGTTAAGCCACTTAAAACTAGTGATTCATTCTAGCAAAAAAAGACCCCTAACTCAGTGGATGAACCAGTGCTGTGTCTACACATAAAAAAAGAAATCATAGCAACAGTGATCATCTTCACTGGTCATTCTGTAGAAGAGGTCAGGAGGGAGGGAACATAGTGAGCGTCTCCAGCCTTGTGTAAAATATGGGGACTGTCATAGCCTGGACCTCAACATTACTGAAGCAGTGTGGAATAATTGTGACAGAGAAGTGAACAAAAGGCAGTCCATATCCAAAAAGAGTGCTTTGTAATGTCTAGAACTATTCTTGAAAACTGCTTAAAAACAGGTCACATGAAAGCTAGCCTAAGCTCTGTTTGTGCCTTATATACTGTATTTCCAGTAGTAAATCGCTGCACCTACTTCCCATTTTCCTAATTAAACATAAAGTAATGAGGGGTAGCTCAAGACTTTATAACAGAACTGTACACCCTCATTAAAAACAAAAATCATATTCAATAAAATCTGAAAGATTTTGTTTAACATCCATTCATACCCAATCCAAATAGTTCACAAAAAGTGCTTAAAAATGGCAGATATCATTAGTTGAGGTATCGGCATCAGTAACAAGACCCTGTAGCCTCGCAGAGTCTTCATTGTCAGGTTATATGTACTAGTTATTCATAAGTGTAACATCTTTTTATCTGGTGTCATACTGAGTGGCCATATGTTTCCAGCACAAATATCAAGCCACAGAAGACCCCTATGGATTCTGCCATTGCTGTGTAAGAAGCTTTGCCGTGCCCCACTTACTCACATAGCATTCAGCCCTCACTGACACACAGAATGAATGAACTGACAGGCCTGTGGATGTGGCCATGCGAGCTACATGTCCCAGTGGCACTGTGCTAAATATCGCCTTCCCTTTCTTACCTACAATAGCTTCAAATGGTGGGCAATCAAAGCCAATGAGACAATGTGAAGAATACTCACATCTGAGTCAGAGATTAATTACTTTCTCCTTTTCATGGCAGCATTTTGCTGACTGTGGCAAAAGTGGGTCGGTCGCTGTGAGCTGCTAACATTCCCTTTATCAGGGGGAAAAGTATACACCTTAACAGGTGTTGCTGTGGTGATTTAGGGCAGTTTGTTTAGACACTGAAACCATCTCAAGGGTTCAGCCAAAATATTTTCTAACAACCAAACTTTAGCTCCCATGTTTTTGAAAAATTTGAGTCTTCTTGCTTTTAAATCTAAAGTTGCTCTACTTTTATTTTCTGGCTGCATAGTTTGCGGTAACTGAAGCTCTGCTGTCCATTGTGTCATTCCTCTGTATGTGAAGTATGTTTAACAAGAGCCAGCGGATTGTTTGGGTTAGAGCTAGGGTGGAAGCTCCATCATGGGCAGGGTGGTATTTCCTGAAGCACTTGAATAAATTAGAGCCTGGAAGCTATGTCTCTGAAGACAGAAACCCAAAATAACTCAAAGGATCTTTTTTTTTTCATATTATTATGGCTACTGTTCTGTCTATTTGAATATTTTACATCTACATTATCTATCTTTCAACATTTCTCTCCTGTTACTATAATATAATAATGGAAGTTGATTCATAACCTTCCATTCAACATATCTGCTATTGCTGATGAGAAATCACTCATAGATTAATAATCTACTTAACTAACTTATAATTCTGTCCCACTTATTTTGAAAGACACATTTTAATATTACTTTATCTTTTTGTAATAACCTATGATGGGGATTGAGTTCTTTGAGATGCTTGCATTTCCTGATTTGAGATATTTTTATTATAAATTGTTCCAAGCAGAATATTGTATCCAGAGTAAAAAAGACAGTTATGATCGTGTCCTTACTGCAATTTAATATAAAACGGGACTGAACTGTGACACGAAACTCTTTTATGTAAAACAGATGAGACCACAAGAGCATGTTTCTTCATCATTTGTTTTCAATCATAATTTGATGATGAAGATAAAAATTGTTCTGCCTGGAGAAGTTTTAAATTTTACATTAAAGTCATTTCTCAGACTCTTTTTCTCGGCCTATACTTGCACACATGCGTGCTACAACAACATAAATTGTGTATTCTTTTATTTTTTTTTAATAGCTAAATAGATGCTGTCAAAACTTGCAATCAGCCTTAGTCACACATGCGGAAATTTCCATTTTCAGGAGGAAAACGTGTATTCCCAACAGTTAAGCAAGTGGTTGTTAGAGATGCTGGCTGTCTCTAGATGAAATCAATCACATAAAGGTCTAATCACTGTTTTAATAAAGGCGTCTATCCCAGGTGTCACAGGGGGAGAGCTGGGGTACACCCTCACCCTGTGACAGCTGTCTATCACAGGGCTAACACAGAGGGACATGTTCACGTTCACACTTGTCGATTTAGGATCCCAACTAACCTAACATACATGTGTTTGGACTGTGGGAGGAAGCCAGAGTACCCGGAGAGTATAAGCAGTTTGAACCTAAGATCTTCTTACTGTGATGGGATGGTGCTAACTACCACACCACTGTGCCGTCCCTGCAAAATATAATACCAATAATGTACCTCCGACATAACTAGTTATTTGAGCCCACGTGGTCTGAATTCAACTTCTTAGAGGGGCAAGTGGTGTTCAGCCACACAAGACTGAAAAATAACAGGTCTCTTGATGCCTTTAGATCTCCGAGGTTGTGCACCACACCGAGTGGATGAGCATGTGTCATACGGAAAGGACTGACAGATTGATAGCTCTCTCTCGAGCCTGTGGGTGGTGGTGCATGTTCTTAGTTGGCAATTGTTTGCAAACAAGTGTCCATATTCCATGCAAACTATAAGCAGCTGCAGCAAACTCCTAGTAACCAAAGCAATGCAAGGAGGTTTTCATACTTCGTTGCAACCTCGTTCACCTAACAACTGCCAGCAATCACTCGCCAACCAGTTGGGAAATACATATTTTTCCCTAGTAACCACTAGGGGTCACTGACCAGTCTCTTGGCCTGCATGACAACCAGTTTCAAGGCAACTGTCAGCAACCTCCAACAACTACTGTTTTTCCCTAGTGACCAGTGGTTGCCAGGGGGTTGCAACCAGCTCCAGGCCTGTGTAACTGAGTCCTGGAGACTGGGGAGGTGGTGTATCACAAACAGGAAGACTGATTGTGTTTTGTGGATTTGGACTCGTTTTAGAATCACTCTTAATAACCAAGCAATAGACTCAAATTCCATTAAAATGATTTGCAGTAGCAACATATTCAGCCGTGTCCATGGATTTTTTTAAGGAGAGATTTCATTCAGATTCTTCAAGTAAGTTTTTGCTGTTTTCCTCTCTAAAACTGATTCTATTTCAGAGACGTTTAGGGAGGAAGCAAGAGATTTTTTTGTTTTTATAACTTGATGAATCAATCAGAAGACAGACAACATGTTGCCTTCACTCCCGACTAGATCCCACTTTTTATTTTGTGAAATCTTTGTACACATTTTTTTTAAGTCTGTACCACCATCGCTATGGTAAAAGCTGTCAGCACAAGGGAAGCGCATCTGTCGAGCAGAGGATGACGAGCTTGTCAGGACGTGAGCTAAATAAGAAGAGGAGAAACTTTGTTGTTTGTCCCAGTTGAGCCATGTTTGTGTCCGTTTCCTATGCCAACCTCTTTCTGCTATCTAAATAGACTTTACTGTTGCTGCATTAGACCATCCCTCAGCTACTCTAGCTTCAATTGTTATATACATCAGTCTCCTTCACTATGCACTGTGAAGCTTATTATCTGTCATTGTCTCCTTATCTTCATCTGTTGTTCCGATGCTGCCATAAGGGGAGAGCCATCTGAGCTTCCGAGTTCTGTTAAAATAGTTTGAGAAAAGGCGTGACATATGTTCCGACTGTGTTCTGGTGTGATGCATCCATGCTCTCCCTTAATGATGAATTGATTGTCATCCTTGAATATAATCTTTCACTCTCCCTCTGTTAAAGTCATTCCATGAAATTGAGTAAGACTTGAGTTTCATATCCCTCACACAGCACATTAGACTTCATATTTAATTCATGGCCAACCCTGAACTTACCTTGAGATATGCAAGAGTGGAGCTGTGTAGAAAAAAGCTGACTGGACATTTTTATACATTAATCATCGTCGTGAGCTGCTTAAGAGAGTTTTCATCTGAGCTGAAAATCTCATTTGGATTGGAAATTATGCACACATTTTTTTATGGTGAGGGAGGAAAAAAAGACTAAGTTGAATTTTGTATAAGCATGTCTGGCTGGGGTTTTATTGCTGATTCTAAATGTGTTTGAGTTTGTTTGTGGGGATGGGTGGATCACTCTCCACCCATGAGGGATTGAATTTGTTGAGCGTTCTTCTTTCATGTTCATTTTTCTTCCTTACAAATTATTTCCCAGTTCTGGGGCCATACCAGGCCTACGGTATGAATGCATTACTTGATAATGTGCAACATTTTCCAATGGCTCCATGCCGATATACTTTGTGACTGATTATTTAGATGGTCCCCAACACATTTTATTAGATATTTGCTCTTTTCCTTTTGAATTCAAAAACTATTGTTATTTTTTAATCTCTGGCTCTCTTATACAGCATGTCTTTTATACTGTCTCCCTACCCTCACCCCCAACCAGTTGCGGCAGATGACTGCCCCTCCCTGGTTCGGCCTGGTTCTGCCGAAGGTTTCTTCCTGTTAAAAGGGAATTTTTCCTTCCCACTGTCGCCAAGTGCTTTCTCATATGGGGGTCATTTGGATTGTGGAGTTTTCTCTGTATTATTGTAGGGTCCTTACCTTACATTATAAAGCACCTTGAGGTGACTGTTGTGATTTGGCGCTATATAAATAATTAATATACAGAACCCAACAAGGAAGCTGGCTCTTTAAGTTTAAGCTTGCCACTCTAAGTTGATGGGCTGGTTTGCACCCTGTGCAGAGGCATTGCAAGCAGACACAGATTTGTTTTAAAGAGCCAGGACCCAAAAAAAGGTTGTGAACTCAAACTTTACCTCCTGTTAGTATATTTTGTTTCAACTTGACTCACATCAACAACATTAATGTCCTGTTTTATTGAAAATGTAAAGAATTTAAATTACCAGAACTGTGTCTTGGATTTGTTCAGGTGGAGCCAGCGTGTGGGCCATTACTCCAGAGGAGAGGGCAAAACATGACAAACAGTTTGAGACCCTCTTCCCAGTCCTCGGTTATATCTCAGGTAGGCTGTTCTCATATGAAACAGACCACATACTTGCTTCTGTTTAACAGCTGGTTGTGTCATTAGGAATAAGTGAGCTGCATCAGAACCCCTGTGATTTTTGTTTACCTGCAGGAGAACAAGCAAGAAAATTCTTTCTGCAGTCTGGCCTGCCGGCTTTAGTCCTGGCTGAGATTTGGTAAGCACCGACTGACAACTTGGCAAATCTTTGTCAAAGTATAATGCTAATAAGGGGCAAGTGGGTCAGTAGGTCCAAGGTTTGCTTTTGGTCACAACGGGCTTGTTACACTGGCCTGGGTTCAGCTTCCTGTTGAGCATTTATTTCCTTCACTGCCTGCCACACCTAGTAAACTATGTGAGTGAAGAGAGGGTGGGGGCGTCCTGTAATTACAACTCTGTGTGTGTGTGTGTGTGTGTGTGTGTGTGTGTGTGTGTGTGTGTGTGTGTGTGTGTAAAATGAGACTGGAATTCAATCCCACCACAACCTTGTCCCTAGGGATTTTTCTATTGTTTCAATAAAGCTGAAAAAAAGGATTGTACACTTTGCTACACATGGAGCATGGTATATTCCAGATTTTCTTCTTTCTCTCCTTTAGGAACCTAGCTGACATGGAAAGCGATGGAAAAATGGACAAACTGGAGTTTTCCATTGCTATGAAGCTCATCAAACTTAAACTTCAAGGACATAACGTGCCCTCCACCTTGCCAGTCATCATGAAGCAGCCTCCTGTTACCAATTCAACCATCCCTTCTTCAGCACGATTTGGTAGAAGAATTTTATTTCAAAATGGGATAATTATGTATTTTAAAAAGAAATAGCCACTGATTTAAAAAGAAAACAACGATTACTTAATGTTTGCCTGTGTGTTTCCTTCTTATAGGAATGGGTTCTATGCCAAATCTGTCAATTGGTGTGTCATCTATGTCAGCCATGCCCATCCTAACACCCATTCCAGTTAACACCCCCATGCCCTCAGTGCAACCCCTGGTGCCAATGCCAGCGACTCTGCCCCTTATCGCCCCGCTTGGAAACTCTGGGCTCCACAACGGTGCCCTCCTCACCCCACCACTTGTTCCTAACAATTCAGGTTGGTTCTGCAGTAGAACCATTCTGGGCACATCTAAACAGATGGATTAACACCAGTGCTAAATCTGTGAGCATAGGTTGGAGATGTTGAGTCATGTTCCAGAGCCATTTCATTTTAATTGGCAAAATATAAAGAAAGGGCAACTCAAGACTTTTGCACAGAATTGTACATGCAAGAAATGTTTATTGTTCGTTTGCCTGAAAAAAAATAAAAATATCAGTCAATATATATCAATATTGGATTTTTAAATCACCAAATATCAGTCTGAAAAATCTTATAAGTACCATCCATTGAAATTATCATATTGTTTCAGTTCTGTTAGCCTAATCACATTTCCAAATATTTTCTTCTCTGTGTATGTATAATATTAAAACTAAGCAATAGCTGCATTTGTAAAGTAATAGGTCAGTATAAGTTCAAATATTTCTCAGACCCCTAAAATCTGTTACTTTTCTCACTCCTTGCAAATCTTTAAATGTCACTAACACCCTCTCTACCCAAGATGTTTTTAATGATGCAACACCATTAGTAAAACCACCAGCTTAAAACAATGATTACTCATCTCAGTATAAGGACTTGGGGTCAGCTCTGTCCAAATTAAAATAAAAAAAATTACCTGTCAGCTAACCCTAACCCTAGTTAACTCAACATAAATATTTGAGATATTTCATTATCATGACTTACTTGCTTACTTGTGTGATGTGAACTAAACAGCTGATTTTTCTGGGATTTCTCTTTTGATAAAGCTCAAATCTGCAACTTCCTTGTTGCTGCTAACAATATGGTGCTAATGCATTTACAAATAGCTTCTGCAAATTGATACTGGTATATTAATATGATTTGCTAATATTTTGTGTAGTTATTCATGTCCTGAGCTTCAGTGGTGCAGTAATGCAGTAAGGATTACACTTGGAATATGAGAGGGCTGCACCTTATCTTTATACTCCCCGAGGTCTTATGATGTCTTGTGATGCGTGCATGCCTTGCATTTAGTATGGGCAGAGCTGTATATATGTGTATGTGATGCAGCACTGCAGCTTTTCATGCACTCAGTCTTTGCTGAAGTTTCGACAAAAAGTTAATTTATATCAAGTGTGTGAAAATGTGTGTTATATATACATTAGCAGTATCTTCTGTTTGGATTTCTCTTATATCTCAGTCTGTTCTCTTCATCTCTCACCTCCTCCATCTGTTCCCTGGCCGTTCTCTTTAATCTTGCTCAGTCTGCTCAAGCACAATTTCTGGCTGTGAAATGAGCAATCTAATAAGAGTGTGTGAGATTAGCCTGTTATTTGGTGTTTCTCCTCAGTCTTTATCTCTCGCGCTCTGCTGATGAAAATATATCACTGCCACAGCTCTTGAGACTCTCTTTAGCACATGGTTGAAGACAACCACAATCTCTTACCCAGATGTCAATAACCTTGCTGCTTGAGCTCTGTGTGCAGCGACTGTAAAGCATGAGGAGATAAGATTAGATGTACATACCTTCCAAGGGCAACTGCACTCTGCATGTTCACAGCATATCATAAATTGATCTATTAAAGGAAAGGACATGCACACTCTGTATATAGTTCCATGTATAAACTAAAACATTATCTTGAATTTGTCAAGTGGGGATTTTACTATTAACAAACTGCTTCCAACCTCATTTACAGCACTTCCTCTCTCTGGCTTCTCCTCTCCCATGGCATTCTCCCCATCCACTGGCATGTCAAAGGCCAACTCTCTACTCGACCTGGGATCAAGCAGGTGAGATTATTACTAAGCAAATTTCACTCTTAGTATCTAATAAAAATGGGATTAAAATCACACCATGTGACAAAGCTCAAATCATCTCAAACTGGTTTCTTGTATGTGACAGTGCGTTCACTGTACTCACATGTTTCCACAGTCACCAGATCTCAATACATTAGCGCTGCTTTGGAATGTGTTGGAACAAGAGATTCACTTCTGTGCATGTGCATTCTACACAAATGAAGTCAAGTTGAAACACGAATTTCGAAATATTTATATCACTTCCATGTAGGGTATTTTTAAAATGTTCCTTTTATGATCTAGACATTCTTTTTTTGAACACTCTCAGTCAAATACAGTCATGCCATGATTTCAGTACTTCCAAAGAAGCAGCATTTTTGCAGGAAAGGGAATCGGCGCACAAACAGAGATGGCACTCCGAGATAACAGAGTGAACAGGAAAAACATTTTGAAATCAGAGGTTTTTTGCAATAGCAGGAAGTTGACTTGTTTAGGGTCACATCGGAGAACAGGAATCCAAAAGCATTCTTATTGGGAGAGGTCATTATAAATAAATGTTAAATCTTAACTATTAAGAATAATATAAAGAATTATTAGTCATGGCTATTTTTCTGAACAGCTCATCTCTTTTTTCTTTTTTTTTCAAAATTGTGTATATTCATCTTGCACAGAAAAGTAAAAAAACTGCTCTGCTGTGATTACAGAGTTCTGCCTCTAACTTCACCATAATGTAGATTGGCCCCTACATGTATGCCCCACATTTTTGTAAGACATGGCTCCCATAAGCCACTGTGTCCCCGTTTCAGTCATTCCTATTCAGGTTAAGATATTAGGTGGAATAAAACAGGCAAACAAAATGTTAATTACATTCCTTGTGTCTTATAAGAAATAAGGCCAACTGATTTGCTGCTACCATTTGAAATACGTGTTTTATTAGCCATTGACATTTAGTTCATCATATCAATTCACTGCTATTGGGTCATTGTATGCTGAATAGATTTTTTTATTTGCTTTTTGGACATCTCACTTCTAAAATTAAATCAAATTTGATTTAATTTAGCTCATATTTTAAATGAAATGTAAGACAGTGACTTGAGGATTTGTTGTTTTACATCTGTGCCAGTGAAACTTTCAGCTCTGTTTTGTTTAAATGTACTTAATATCTGCCAAGTCCGCTTGAGTATCTAATATCCTTTGTCCACCTCATGCTGTTATGTGTGGGTTTAGAAAAGAATGCGAACAGTATCTGATTTCATTGTATTGAATAGCTTGGTGCCTCACACAAAAAAGCTTTAACCTCAGGTTTCGGAGGTAAGGTAAGCAATAATAGGGGCACCAGAGTAAAAAGAAGTACAGTAAATAGAGTTTAATCCCACAGCTTCTTTAACCTTTCATTTTTCGCTGTTAGACTTTATAATATCATGATAGATGCGTGGTAATTTTTTCAGGGGGTTTTCTGGTCTGTTCTTCTTCAAACATACATATATACTGAGAGAAAAGTGTTTTGGTATTTACCATTGTCATTCTAAAACCTCTTCTTTTACCTGAACAAAGTGTTGCAAGTTGTGCAGTTCTTCTCAAATGAACAGCAATCAACTCAGACTATCATGTGCTCTTCTTGCAGACTCAGTAACTGGCATTTATATACAGCACTTTTCTAGTTTTACTGACTACTAGCAACATTTAACCATACATACATAAAGTACTTCATTCTACACACGTTAAGGACTTTTTCTGCCTCACATCCACGACTAATTTGTAATCAACAGTTACCTAACACACACGTATGTGGACAGTGGGAGAAATCCATGCAGGCATATGGAAAACATGTAAACTCCCCCAGCCCCAGTTCGAGCCAGCAACCTTCTTGCTGTGAGGCGACAGTGCTAACAATTTCACCACTGCACCACCCCGAATGGCTGATTAGCATAACCTGAGAGTATGTTGCTGTCTTGTTTCATTGTCTGCATAGCTGCTTGCACCAGCTTCCTCTGCAGTTAATTAAGAGCTGAGGAATAACACCAGGGAGTCTCTGAGCAATTAGTGGTTTAAGGAGAGAGAGAAAAAAGCTGACCACATAATATTATTTTTTCATTTCCCTTCAGGTGATATGTTGACATATAGACACACCTTTCTTTTCTCTTTCCATAGTTCAAACTCTTCTTCCACCACGTCTTTGGCCAGTAACTCTCCCAAGATGGGCGCAAGTGATTGGGCCGTTCCACAGGCCTCAAGACTCAAGTACCGTCAGCAGTTCAACACACTAGACAAGCTCATGACCGGCTACTTATCAGGTAAGTCCCGTGTACACACAAACACACACATTAACATAAACAAACACAAAGTTCTCAGGACCACTTGGCTCCGTACAAGTGCTTTTGTCAGAGTTTGAAAGTGAACACTCTGGGTCAGTTTCACTTCTGCACACATGCGCATACGTTCTCCTGTAATTGCTCCTAACTGCGCTGAACAGATCTTGGAAAGCACACAAACGTTTTCACATCAGTTGCTGTCAGAGTTCACTTTGCTGCTCTGATATGATCTAACTTTTACTTTGCAGGACCTCAGGTTAGAAATGCACTGATCGCATCAAACCTGACGCAGACTCAGCTAGCTACCATCTGGTGAGTGCAATGTGTCGATGTGTGTGCGTATTATTGTCCAGCGATTGTAGTGGGGAACAGTGTCAGTTTATGACCACTGGAGTAAGGACATTTTGGTAAAATGAGGACCTTTTTTTTTATTGAGCTCCCTTATTTTTTACAGGCTAAGCTTAGCTAAGAAAATTACTAATTTTGTGAGACGGTTTGCTTGCAACAATGAACCCCCCAAAAATTATTAAGAATGCAATCTGCAGTCCTCAGCTTTATCAGCTGAGGAATGTCTTTGAGCCCAGTACTCTTGATTTATACTCCAATATTCCAAACTCTAGTGGTTTGGTTTCTTCCACTACTGTCCCAGTGCCAGAAACAGCAGACGGATGCTCCCAGTGAAAAACCTAAATGAATTATATTCTCACCATGATGTTCTTCCTGACTTACAGTACTGTGTGATTTGTCTGCAGGACCCTGGCAGATGTGGACAAGGATGGCCAGCTGCGAGCTGATGAGTTCATTTTGGCCATGCACCTGGTGGACATGGCTAAGACAGGCCGCCCTCTACCGCTCACTCTGCCACAAGACCTAGTACCTCCCTCTCTAAGGTAACACACAGATTCATACAAAATTTAAATTAAAAAATAAAATAAAAATAATGAATGAACAATAATTGTTTTTGTTTCAGAGGAGGAATTAAATCCAGTGAGCTTGTTAATGGAACGGGGCCCTACATAACTCCCTGCTTAATAGAGACAGCAGAGGTAGAACCTGCACAAAAGAACAAGAGCAGTGGTATGATTTTCTGATTAATGTATGTTTTCTTACATTGTAAGTTCTCTATCTTCCCTTGCAACATACCTCTCTCTTTCCCCTTCTCCTAGTGTCCTTTGAAGATAAGCTGAAGGAGAACTTTGCGAGAGGAAGTGCAGAGCTGGAGAAACGGCGTCTAGCTCTGGAGGAGGAACAGAAGAAGGAGAAGGAGAGGAGAGCGAGGGAGGAGAGGGAGGCTCATGAACGGAGGGAGCGGGAGGCCAGAGAGCTGGAGAATCGGAGGAGGCTGGAGGAGGAGAGGCGGCTGGAGAGGCAGAGAGAAATGGAGAGACAAAGGGAGGAGGAGAGGCTGAGAGAGCTGGAGAGACAGGAGGTAAGTGTGGGAGCAATCGCGAGATACGGAGGATTGATTGTCTTCTCTGATAACCTTTCTTCATAATTTCAGGCAGCAAAACAGGAGATGGAGCGCCAGCGGAGGGAAGAGTGGGAGCGTGCGAAAAAAGAGGAGCTTGTCAGGAAGAAAGAGGGGGAGCAAGAAGAGATCTCTCGACTCAGGGCTAAAAAGAAGAGTCTGCAGTTGGAGCTAGAGGCTGTGGTGAGGTTACATTGACACTGATAACTATTCATACTTAAAATTTACAGTGTTAATCAAAACATGCGTGTGCCACAATGTCTCACAGGGCAACAAGCACAAACAGATCTCAGACCGTCTCCGTGACGCTCAGAGCAAGAGGCGGATTCAGAAGGCCGAGGTGGAGCTCGTCAATCAGAAGAGGGACACGCGCGTTGCCGAGATTAACGCACTTCAGCTCGAGTTTGAGGTTCATAGAAATGCGTTTTCCGTGGTTTCTGCTCAGTCATCTTTAGTGCATATTAATAGTTTAATCAGTTTGTTTTTACATGCTCTGTTTATGTGTCCTCTGTGTTTGTCGCAGGAGTGGCAGAGAAAGCTCTCACAGCTGGTCCCAGAACAACAGAGGCTGTGTGAGACTCTGCGAAACATCAGCCTCAACAAACTCCCATGTGTGTGACAAACGCGTCCTCTCACTTCACACAGACATCAGATTAGTCCCTGCTCATTGGTCTCACGTGTCTCTGACCTTTGATCTTTGTAGCTGTGACTTTGACCTCCCTGACCGGGACTGTGACAGAGAAGAGTGTGAACTGCCGGAAGCTGAAGGACCAGCTTGACATCCTGGAAAGGGAAACAACAGACAAGCTGACCCAGATGGAGCAGTACAATAAGGAGCTTAAGGTCAGTGTTCAGTTTAGGCCACTGCAGACTCATTCAAGCCACATACTGGAGGACATACTGGAGGACAGTTGAAGAAATTTTTGATTTATCCTATATTTGTACTGGGACGCGTATGCAGCATACTAACTAAATGGCTCTTTAATATCATTCATCAAAATGGAAAACAAACTTTATGTAACAAACTTTAAGGCCAAAGTTGGGCTTTTCCGACCCCGACATTACTTAGTATCAACATTTTTTGCAGGAGAAGTTGGGCAGGTTCATAATAGCAAATATAAGATTGCAGCAAAATAATGTTAAATTGCTTTAAGATGGATTACACTGATATTAAATGAAGCACAAGGAAACTAGACTTGCAGTTTTTTGGGGGGGTCTTACAGCTCTGGTTTGATATTAAATAACACAAAAACAGGGCGTTTTTAACTTGCTGTGAAATCTTGTTCAACTGGTCCCAGTAGCTCTAGAGTTTCACCCCCTCAGGCAAAGAAAACCTAAAAGATTTTTGCACACATTTGATAGCAAACATCCTGATAACTGAATGCTTGTGAAGTAAGATGCCCTCTCAAAATCTATTTTCAGTCTGATACTAATACTAATAATTACAGCACTGAAAAGCCTGCTCTCTCTCTATCTATCTCTTGTTCTGTTTATTTCTTAAGCAGCTTTTAAAGCTTTTAACCGCTATGCTTTTTCTCTTTCTCCTTGTCTTCTTCTCTCTGCTACCTGGATGTTGGTTTCTTTATTTTTATTTCCTCTGCTTGTACCTTCCCGTCCCCTATCCCTTTTCTTTGTGGCCCACACCTTTTAATTTTGCCTCCTTCCCATCCCCTTCACTCTCCTCATCTGTCGTCTAAACATTTGCACTCCCTCTGTCGTCACACTGTTATTTCCATAGCTTGGGGATATGGACGACTGTGTCCTGCGAGGCCTTCTGTCTCTGCTGGCCTGCCTCAGCCAGCTCTTCCTTCTCATCAAGGTTTTCTCTGTTTCTCCATCTCTTCATTCCCCACTCTGTATTTTTTTCTGTTTCCTTTAAGCAACAATCTGAAATCTTTTCTTTGCATCCCACGATGATTTTAATCTGTTCACTCATCTTTTTTTTTATAGTTTTTTGACTCATTTTTAAAAAGAGGTTTTTGTTCGTACCATGACTTCTCTTTTTGCTGTTGTTTCTGTCCATGGGATTTGTTCTAGTCTGTGTTTTCTGTGTAAACAGGATGCACCCTGAGGGTAAAATGCACACACACAGAATACCTAACCTGCATAATTTGTGAGTTAGAAAGAGAAAAAAAAAAGGATCTCAGTTCATACATAATAAGCACACACAGCATTTCTGCTTGTTTCTGTGAATGTTTCCACTGTACTAAAAAGTTTTTAATTGCTACGCTACATTCTGCTTTCTTAATGTTACACTGTGTGCAGAAGCTGTGTTGTGGTTCTTTCAGATATTTAGTGCTGATGAGAACAAAAGTTTTAGGCATATTTATATGTCTGCTTGTGCTGCACATTCTGTGATGCCATCAGGAGCTGAGGGAGAAACAGGTGAGGCAGCAGGCTGTTCTGGATGACCTGCACCGAGTCAAAGAAGAGAAACTGAAGGAACTCGAGAGACGCAGGGAGGAGGAGAGAGAAAGGAGAAGGAAGGAGGAAGAAGAGGCCACCAGGTGAATCTGGGGGTTTGTCTGTATTACATTTATTTATGCTTAATATGGCTTTATTAACTTGCATTTACTTCCCACAGACTGGCAAAGCTAGAGCAAGAAAAGAGAGAGCAGGAGCGGAGGGAACAGGAGAAGAGGGAGAGGGAGGAAGAGGAGGCACGGCAGAGGAGGTTTCTGGAGGAGCAGTGTGCCAAACAAAGGGAAGAGGAGGAGGAGAAGAGAGAGGCACAGGCTCGCCTCCGAGCAGCTCAGGAGAAAGCACAAGAAGAGGAGAGAAGAAGGAGAGAGGAGGAGGAGGCGGAGAAGAAGAGGAGGGAGGCAGAAGACGAGAGGAGACGGAAAGAGGTGGAGGAGGAGAAGAGGAGGAAGGAAGAGCAGGAAAAAGGACAGCAGCCGGGAACCAAGCTAACCACATACAGAGCCCTGTACTCCTTTGTTGCTCGCAACGCAGATGAGCTGAGTATAGATGCAGACTGCCTCATAGAGGTACAAAGCACACACTCATACTGTAAATATACGGGCTATTTGTCTTTTTTTAAATATATATTTTATAGTATTCCTCAGAATCTTGTTGCTGTTAATTATCATTTAATTTTTAATGTGTTTTTATGAGTTTTTGGGACCTCATCCATTTGCATTTTGGCTTAGTGTCAGACTTGTTAGATAAATCCAATAAAATCCATAAAAAAACGGACAAGTGCAGCTGCCAGCGTTGGCACGTTTGACAGTCAAAGCAGCCACGACTCCAGATTTAATCCTAAAAACATCCATTTGTGTACAGTTGTTAAGAGGGGGAAATTCTCCAAAGAAAAATAAATTCCATCCAAAGTTGTCAGCATGTTTATTCCTGTTCCAAAATTGGAGATTGACTCATTTTGGAGCCAGCTTCGAGTGGCCATTGGAGAAAGTGCAATTTTTTTGGCACTTGACCTAATTTTTGGGCCAGATTGCCGCTTGATTTGCAGAAGAAGCAAGTTATTAGCATAAAAAGATAGAGATCCATACAGAAAGAGTTTCACAGTTGGATTGGTTATAATCCATCCATCCATTCTTCTTCCCAATGGGGGTGGGGTTGGGGGTCATATGGCTGTCAGCTATCCACAGGCAGGGCTCACCAGCTAACCTAAACCCACGTATGTCTGTGACTTTGTGAGGAAGCCGGAGTACCCAGTGCGAACATGGAAATGGTGTTTCCTGCCATCAGGCAGCTTTGCTTGCTGCAGCAAAGAGTTTAACAAAGGCACTCAGGACTATTCACACATCACTAATTTGCCTTGATATGTGCGTGTGTGATGGGTGCCTAAACACACTAATTGTGTTGTTGCTGTGCAGTCGTAATTGCTCCTGATTACTGCAGTAGGGAAACAAAATGTTTATCTTAATCCCCTTGTTATGTATGACTGACTGTGAGCGAACTGCGTTTTCTGTGATGCAGGTGGATGAGCACACGGTCGGCGAGCCTGGCTGGTTGTGCGGACGTTACCGCGGAAACAGGGGCTGGTTCCCCCAGAGTTACGCCGAGAAATGTCCGACCCCGTCCTCGACTCACGCCGCCCCCTCTTCACCTGGAAAAATGTCCTGCCTGCCGCCACCACTAAACACAAGGTAGCATAAAACAGGAGGAGCAGGGTGAGATTGTTTCTGGTCTTTTCTGTGCTGAAGATAGAACAGTCTGTGATGGGTTCAAGATCATTTTAACTACTAACAAACAAGGAACAAACGCACAACTTGCATTTTACTTGCAAGGGAAGGCCGTCCTCTGCGTCCTGCATGGACACAGAGGAGGAGATCTCCCTCTGCATCCCTTAGACACAGAGGAGAAAAAACCTTCCCCGAATGGCTGCTGACCGCCGCTTTTATTTACACATGCATACAATGAAAGTCACATGACCACAGGTACTTCCGGTTACAGCGTACAGTAAAACACTCCCACAGTCCCCATATATGGATGCAACCTCACGTGACCTAAAGGTGTTCGCACTCATGTGATGGCTCTTTGTATGCATATGAGGTTGGGGGTGTCCTCCATTTTAACAATGAGGAGTTTCTCTGTGTGCCTGTGTGCCTGGGACAGCCTGTGATAATAATCAGTATTCCTTCGAAAGCTCCTTTAATATTATCACAAGCTTGTCCCCATCCAAGTGAAACCAAACCAACAGGATTACACACGAAACAACTCATACAAATAGAAGATATGATAACACACAATGAAAGTTCATACAATAACTCCAACAGT
>VUQK01015248.1:0-20250 GCA_015106715.1 Bujurquina vittata
GACCTGAATCCTATTGAGATGTTGTGGTATGACCTTAAAAAGGCAGTTCATGCTCCAAAACCCTCTAATGTAACTGAATTAGGACAATTCTGCAAAGATGAGTGGGCCAAAATTCCTCCAGAACGCTGTAAAAGCCTCATTGCAAGTTATCGCAAACGCTTGGTTGCAGTTGTTGCTGCTAAGGGTGGCCCAACCCGTTATTAGGTTTAGGGGGCAATCACTTTTTCACACAGGGCCATGATGGTTTGGATTTTTTTTCACCTTTACTAATAAACACCTTCATTTACAACTTGCATTTTGTGTTTACTTGTGTTGTCCTTGACTATTGTTTAAATTGGTTTGATGTTCCGAAACACTTAAGTGTGACAAACATGCAAAAAAACAGGAAATGAGGAAGGGGGCAAACACTTTTTCACACCACTGTACACGATTCAGCTGTAAATCTCCCCGTGACAAACAGAGAGAGAGACCAGAGATTCTGTCCAGAGTAAGCCATGTGCTGTTTTGTGTTTTTGTAAAAGTTTTAAATTCAGTTCAAATTCAGTTTGAATAACTGCTAATGACCGTTAGTTTCAATGCCATGAAAAATAGTTTCCACCACAAGTGATTCTCCTCAGTTCTGATTTAAACACTAAATGAATAAAAACAGCAAACAATCATTCCCTAGAAATGCTTGAATGTGGGATGAAGCATTTGATCCCAGTCAATGGTATCAATTCCATCCTCCAGCAACCGCCTGCATATTTTTGCCACATGAAGCTGGGCATTGGTGTGAACAAGGAGGAACCCAGGGCCCACTGCAGCAGTAGGATCTTACAGTGGGTCCAAGGATTTCATCCTGATACCTGATAGCATTCAGAGTGCTGTTGCCTAGCCTGTAGAGGTCTGTGCATCCCTCCATAGATATGCCTCCCCAGACTATCACTGACCCACCACCAGACCGATCATGCTGAATGATGTTACAGGAAGCATAACATTCTCCACAGCTTCTCTAGACCCTTTCACGTCTGTTACGTGCTCAGGATGAACCTTCTCTCATCTGTGAAAAGTGCAAGGAACCAGTGGTGGTCTTCTGTTGCTACCTTCCTCCAAAGTGGCATTCTGCAAAGTCAAAATCCCTTTGCCTGAGACACTTCCAGTGTTGCCACTTAAGGATTATCACATCATCGTCCACGAGTCTTTATACAGGCATCAACTGATCAAAGACCTTTTTGGAAAGACTTCCATGTGCTTTAAATGACATGAACACAGGACATACATTGCTTGCTAAGATGTTTCCCAGATAGCAAAATGACTCCATCCCCGATCCGGTTTTGTGGGTCCGTTACGGAGTCAGTGACACATCCGGGGCGGATCGGGGACGGAGTCATTTTGCTATCTGGGAAACTTCTTGATTATGTTGTGCAAAGGACAAAGGAAATGCACAAAAGCCTCGCTTAGCCACGGTTACGTGATGTAGGTGTTTTGAATCAGGTTTCGGAGCAGTGTTTCCAAACCTCTGCGATTCGGACGCTCGACACAGTGTTGAAACTTCTGTGTCGAGCTTGCCATCCTTACCAAAACACACCAACAAGTCCACCTGTGAATGCTGGAAAACCCTCCAATGTGGCTGAATTAAAATAATTCTGCAAAGAAGAGTGAGACAAAATTACACAGGAAAAAGTATCTGATGGCACTTATTTGACCACCAGGATGCGTTGCCCCAGTTTATTACAGGGGAAACAGTATCTGATGGCACTTATATATACAGTGAACCCTCGTTTATCGCGGTGGTTACGTTCCAAAAATCACCCGCGATAGGCGAAATCCGTGAAATAGTCAGCTTTATGTTATTTAATTATTATACAGTACTAGAGAATGAAACCAGAGATAAAAACCTCTTTTCAGGACCAAGCATTTAAGAAATAAAAATAGAAACGCTTTCTTACAAATAAGTATGATAGTTTTTTTTAGAAATACTGTAAAATAATAATTTTAATAACCAACCAACAATGTTGGACACATTGGTGACTCATGCGTATTTCACAGTTCCTCTGACTGTGAAATACTAATGAGTCTTCGTGGCTCTTCGTGCTTACTTCGCTCCGTTGTAGCGGAGATTGACAGCCAATCACGACGCAGAACACAATGCGCGTTCACAAATATATATATGATGGGAGCGCAGTTGCAAGAGTGGGACAACTTCGCGGAAACACGTTGTTTGAGCTTTCACGGTGTCCGTAGTTCTCTTGCGGAGCGCTGTTTACGAGCGCTGAACAAGCACGCGCGTTTTTTGCCGCGTGGGCGGCGCGGAGACGCTGCGGAAACCGTATCTAACGGGGAAACGCGCCTCGACGGAACACCTGCTTCATTGAGGGTAACGCTTTACTGCTTTGCACTGGCACGTTTTTTGAGATTCCAGGTGCTTCATGGGTACTGTAGTTTCAAAGGAGGACTTCCAAATCAGGACTAAAAATGTAGTGCGGAATGTGCCTTCAATTTCCTCACACAAACTCTTGTCTCTGAGTTACTGAGACGTTAACCTTGATGTCTGATATATAACACAAATTTAATTTGACACTGATAGCTAAAAATATCAGTGTCAAATCATTGTTTAAAGTTTGTGAAAGCGTCTAAAAAGCAGCACACACATAAAAACGAAGTTACGGTACATCGATATAACAATGTAACATCAGGAGCAAAATTATTTATTATTATTTTTGTCTTTGGTCTGCTTGAACACACATTCCAGCACATAACACATGTTCATAATAAGGCCCTAAAGTGGGGAGCAACATGCAAAGTAAGGGAATTTAAGATTGTAATTACAAGTATACAACTATATGGGCCAATAAAATCTTACATAAAATTACACATCAACACCTTTGCACCCTGAAGAGTTCTGGGTACTATATACCAGAGCTGTGTCTGCATATTTCCACAATACCCTGTAAACACTGAAAACGGGTCATGAAAAGTTTTATGCACAAAACAAGGACATTTTAAATATGATCTAAAAGATGCAAAGCCAATGCCAAAAAAAAAAACCACAACCCACAATGGGGTTCAAGCAGCTGGTATAAATATTAAAAACACTGCATTTAACACTTTACTGTGGATGGGTTTAGATCAGATTTTGTACTAAAGCAGTTGAGTCAGTGTATTGCAGTCTGACGTGAAATATTTACATACATCTTATTTTTCTAGTGCACTTCTAATTTAATGTATAATATTAAAAATATATGATGAACAAAATGACACACAACTCATGTAAAACACATTTACACAATTATCAAAGCTCATTTATTCAGAATTGTGTAAATTATGCTGTTTATCCACTGAAAAAATACATTAACATGCTATATAAGTTTTACAGTCCACTTAAAGGATGTACAATTTTTTTTTACACAGCCAAAATTCAGCCAGCAGCAGCCAGCAAATACAACACTATGTCCTTTTCATCCTACTTGTACTGCTTTCTCTTCTTTAGGAGGGCCTCTCGTAGAGCAATCTAGATTTCAAACCACACACAAAATATTTTTAGTTGAAATGCCAAAGTTGTTTCCTGTTTATAGTCAATAAAAATTAAATAGGTGTCACTCACCTGTTTCTCTCTGAAGGAGCGTTTGCCTTTAGTTCTGATGTTCTGACTGTGCCTCATCATCATGAAGTTCTTATTTCTCCTCTTTTCCTTGTTGCTGGTGCTGGCGTGTGGGTTTAGCTTGGTCCGCTTCTTGACAAACTCCTTCCGGTCTGTCCGTCCCGCCTAGGAAATCAAACACATCGTCAGAGGGGAAACGACTGGCCTGTTTGTCTCACACACATACTATTGAATCACAATTTCTTTACCATTGCTGTTGCTAGTCGTGTTTCTTTGTCTGTTTTTGGTTTCTTATGGAGTCTCTCAATATCTCGCAATGTCAGCAGCTCCTTTCTGGAAAAAAAAGACAGTAAGACGGCCGTCATTATCAACAAACTAATCAGCACGAAGGGTTACACACTAAATTCAAGAGACTGCAAACCTGATGGTAAAAATGTTTCACACAAAATATTCGCAGGGAATGATCCAAAATACATTTTATTTTATGTAAATCGTGCACTTCCTCATAATCAAGGTTCATATCATGTTCTCACTTGTCTTTCTCATCATCACTGTCGATATTCTTCCTCTTCTTCCCTGGTGCAGCATTGACCTCTTTGGCCATCTGGACCAGACTGATCTTCTTGAAGTCATCTTGGGTCAGGAGCCTGCTGGCGCTGACTGCCGCTGCCTTGGCTTTTCTTTCTTCAGCTGTCATACTTTGAATCTTCTCCACCTGATTAAAATTATAATAATAAAAAAAGAGCAGTTTGATATTTAAAAAAAAAAATCCCACAATGAATAATGAGGTTTCTATCACGCTTGTTTTTCTTTAATCTCACCACTTCTCCTGTATCTTCATCAGATGAGTGATGAACGTCCACCCACTCCCCGTCTTCATCATCATCACTAATGCTGGCACTCTCCCAGCCGTCTGGTTATATAAAACAATACAAATATATTATTCATACATTCACGCAACACACATACATACATAGAGCGAGTGGAGGGGGGCATCACAAGACCAGCTAACCTTCATCCTCCTCTCCCTCTTTGTTCTCCTCCTCCACCTCCAGGACTTCAGCTCCAGGGATGTAGTCTTTAGCCTCGAGCTCCCCGTAGTCTTTGATCTTGGCCTCTGCTGATGCCGCAGTCGGTCTCCCCTAGACAACAAGTAGGGTTTATACTTACAAATATGTAGCTTCAACTATTCTAGGAACTGGAAAACATTTATGAATATTTAACATCATAGTCGCAAGACTATATTTTTCCTCACTTTGTTACATAACATCAAATTGGAGGGAAACTCCTCATTTTTGAAAATGTTTTTAAGGTCATGTAGCATTCATATTAAGCTCACTCTGTCCTTTCTGTGCAGCATCTGTGGATTAAGATTTCTGAACAGCTGGATCAGTCCTCTGGCAGACATCATAACATCTGAAAATAAAGGCAGAGCACATCATGTTAACGAGAATAACGGCTCAAATGCGAGCACAATGATTTGATGACGATATATCTAAACAAATAGAGCAATTACTTACTTTTGTCTTTGTGGGTCTTGTATTGTGACAGATCCTGCAGAAGGTCTTCATTGATGGCGAGTGGACAGCGTGCTGCCACCTCCCTGATGGCATTGAGACTGAAGCACACAACAAAAAGTCAAATTTACTATAAAACTCTAGTGATACTGAAATGGCAGCATGAACACTACATAAACTTGTTCTATCAAGGTATGCAGAAGAGCATCTCTGGCTGCACAGCACAGCAGAAGACCACACTGGGTGCCACTCCTGTCAGCACAGGAAACTGAGGGTACAGTTCACACAAGGTTACCAAAATTTGACAATAGAAGATCGGAAAATTGTTGCCCAGTCTCCATTTCTGCTGCGACATTTAGATGGTTGGGCCTGAATTGGCCACAAACGACATGAAAGCATGGATCCATCCTGCTTTTTATCAACAGTTCATGCAGCTGGTGCTGGTGTAATTCAGTGGGGGGTATTTTCTTGGAACACTTTGGGCCTCTTAGTACCAACTGAGGATCATTATAAGCAACAGCTGACCTGAGTATTGTCGCTGGCCATGTCCATCCCTTTATGACCACAGTGGACGCATTTGTTTTCAGCAGGATAAGACACATTACAAAGATCTACTCACCCCACAGTCATGACCTCCCCAGAGTTTCTATCCGTCACAAAGTTGTTGGCGATGGTCATGATCACAGGTTCAATGATCTGCAGGTGTTAAAGGATGAACAGTGTTAAACTACTATATTAAATCTCCTTTTATTACTGAGTAAATTATGAGAGGTACCTCAGGGGGAACAAGCTGGTGGGAGGCCTGAGCAGCACACAGGAGAATCTTTGTTACGTCTGCAAAGACAGCAGGTAATTAGAAAAGTCCCATGGACAGATGATTTTGCATGAAAATACAAATTTAAATATTTTTCTAGCTAGTAGTGCAATAGATTGATCTAGATTGTTTTGAGATGGGTTGCCCAGTTTTGGATATATCGGCTGTAGAGATATCTGCCTTGTGATGAAAATAATGGAAGCAGATCACACTCACCTTGGACTGCTTAACGTACTAAAGAAATGCATTTGAAAACGTCTGCTCAAATAATCATGACCTCAAACATGAAAGGAAATGTTTCTACACAATTCCACCATCCAACCAAAGCCAGTGTGGACCTAAGTTTACTCATCTGAGAGAGGTCACCAATGTTTATCTCATCTACCTGGTAGACACTCTGGTACAAAGAGACACTGTTAATGAGTTTTTTGCTCCTTTCACTATAAAAGAGGCAATTATTTAAATTTTATTCAAAAGAAAGCAGCAGATATCTCTAGATGGACAGCCAGCACCAGGGCAGAGAGAAAAAAAAACTGTTCCTTTAACTGTGAGTTATTTTTACCTCTCTGATGGGGCTGAAGAAATCTCTGGATGAAGGGATAGAAATTAAAGAGGAAGAGCTGCAGAAGAAAAAAAAATGCAAGTTTTTACTCACTAGAAAAACACCCGAAACTTCATTCATGCTTCAATAGCTGCTATATAAAGTGGTGCTAGTTAGAACCAGTACATGTTTAATCAGACCCAAACCACAGGACTGAATGGTGCATTTAAACAGGTTAATTTGATCTGAATAATCTCATTTACAAAAACCAGATGAGTCACTAACCTCGTGAATTCCAACCAGTCGCGATATGAGCTCCATCATCATGATCTTCACCTCAAAGCGTTCTTTTGAGTCTTCCAGCTGCTTTAAGAGCTTCTCGGAGAAATCTTAAGTAAAAAACATATTTGGTATGATTCAGTTCTGTAAATGGACGCCCAAATGACCTTGAGACAAAGTCCGAGTGTTGCATTTGATGTGATGCTGAAAAATGAGCTACCTTGAGGATCGTGAATTAGGTGAATTGCAGAGAAATTGAAAACCTCTGCTTTCTTCTTCTTTTTGTGTTTCTGAGCAGAGAAAACACGAGGAAAAATAGTTAAACAGCAATTCGTCCTAACACAGATTTAAAGCATTTCTCTCAATATCACGTTCTGTGTGTCTCGTGGTATTATTATCTTATCTTAGAAGATAAAAGAGTGGCACCTTGAGGACTTTCATAGCCTTTTCCAGCTTCTTCTTGTTCTTGGTGGTTTTTTTGCCAGTGGAGAATCTCACCATCAAATCTCTCGCAGACACTCCTTCATTCTGAAAACCAGACCAACTCTTACTCAATATCGCACAACAAAGCTAAACCACATTTGTCTGTTTCCAATGCATTCTTCCTCAGAATGCATCATAAGAATCATCACCTAAATCTGAACTTTATCTTTAGTACTTGCCTCTGATTCTGAGTCGCTCTCATTTTTCTCGCCATCATCTGTTCCCAGGAAGAATTTAAGGCCAGCCACGAGGATCTAAACAAGAAGAGTAGCTGGTCATGATCTATGACGTTTCCACGTGCTCAGTATCATAAGCAAAGTATTGCTTTCATACCCCCCCAAAAATATACCTTTGTCACTTTGGAGAAGCACGCTGTTGTGATAACATTAACTGTTTTGGCATCATTCCTGCAACATAAAAACAATTAATTATAAATAGCTGTAAAATAACAGCCTCCACATTTTTGTTTCACTTCCAACCCACCATATGTTCCTTTTGTACAGCTCCACCATCACATCTAATGAGATCTTTGCTGCTATTGGATTACTGTCTCTCAGCATGGTGTACATGAAGTTCTGTAACATCTGTAACAAATGACAGCACAACAGTCAGTGGATAGCATTTTACAGATGCTTTATCAAACAATGTTAAAGTGCACAGCAGCTGTGTACTTACTGTGTTGATCTTGTTGTTTTTGTGCTTTGCATTGATGTTTTTGATATCTGCTACAATGTGCGTGTACAGCGTCTGTGGAGAGAGAGGCACACACATTTACATGTGGATCCAAAAGCAACAAAACAGAAACTGCTGATCTACTGGGATTTTTCTTTAAATGGCGAGACTACTTCAAGGTAATAGGAAGGCAAATAACTATTCATTGCAACAAAGGTCTGCAGAAAAGCATCCCTGAATGCGCAATATATCGAACTTTGAAGCATATGCGCTACAGCAGAAGAAGACCACAACAGGTGTGTGGACTAAAGGGGGCCCCACTCAGTAATAGCAAGACGTATCTAATAAAGTGCCTGGTGAGTATATGTTGGGTAATATGCACCAATATGGAAATTGCAGCACATGCAGAGAGTACTGTATCATCACAAATTAGCAGACTGTGGTGCAGAGTTAACCATGAGTTTTGCTTTAAGGTTATTAATTTCAACTTCCTGAGTTTAAAAATAGTTTTTTTAAATCTTTTAAAACCAACTAAAGCTATCAAAAGAACATGAACAAGCAGCTACTGTAACTTTTTTTAAAATTCAGAACAGCTATGTGCTGGCTGGGCCATTCTTTCAGTAACTACTAGTACCGGTGACTCAACCAGACAAATCATTAAAATCACATTCATATTTACAATAGCAGCCTGTGGAAAGGTATAGCATTGTGAAGAGAGGAGGCTAAAATATGACCCCATCATTTTCTCTTTTTATTGTTGCTCTAGCATACTGTATGAATCTATCACTAATGGTCCCCACACTCAGTATTGGTCTAGCTCTAGGGCAAAATCTCCACATATTCACCCAGACAAAGTTTTATTTACAGAGATTAGAGAAAAATTCTCTGTGTAAGTTGACCAACAGTTTCACAGATTACTCTCTCAAAATACCGAGGAATATGTAAGCATCGGAAAGAGTTCGGTCTTACCTTCCTGAGCAGCTTGTCATGACATCGCAGCAGCTCAAAGAAGAGCTCCAGGAGGCCTGAGGGATCGATCAAATCTTTATTCCTCAGAAGGATCAACGCTTTGCAGAAGGTCTGATAAGGACAGCAGAAACACACATAAACCATTTGGCAAAACTAAGGTGGTGGGTTGAACGTGAACATTGGTATAGTGACTAGAGGTGTGATGGTTCACTGCAGTTAGAAGCTGCCGTTATGGTACCAAAAATTAAAAAAGATCTAAATAAACTCAAGTTGTGTCTGTGTCAGTTGTGTTGGACACTTAGCAAAGAAACTTCCATATGATGTGAGAATGTAATCAAACTGTTTATCGAAGGGAAAGTGATTTTTTTTTAGGACATCGAGCCTAACATTAGCTGGCACAGTGTTGATTAGCCAGCTCTTGTCATCTGTCCGTCTGCAGGTCTGATCTGCTGAAAATCAGCAACAATTGCAACAATATTGGGAATAAAATAGCGTGAGGTGATAATAAGGTGATATGCAGATACTGATGAATTTTTATCTTGTGAATCTCATTAGAAGAGGATCAATTCGCCAGTTTTTTTCTGAGGAACAGAATGCCTTTATTTGCCATTATATGAAATGAGATTGGCAGGGTTGTGTTGCATTGTGTTTTAGTAGTGAAACAAGACATCTTAGGTGATGTGCAGTAGACACTGATCAATTCATCATCAGTTATTTTTTTACGCAATTTTCATTTGTTTTCTAGTCCCATGTGATTTTTATGTTCATTGAAAGTTACTTTTTGTAAGGAATAAAGCTCTAAATAATTTGTTTTATTTCAATAAATTATATAATTTGATCCAGAAAAAAAACCATATCATATATGCAAATTAATTTTGCACCCTAGTAGTGACATAGTCTCACCATTCGTAGGTCTGGCTCCAGGACTGTGTGGTAACTCAGTAATAACTCAGACAGCTCTTTAGGAAACGTGGAGAGCTGCTGGGAGTAGCAGTGGCCAACCTGACGGGCAAAGAATACTTCTATTGAGACAACTCTTAAGAGCCAGGACTGTCCAATGCATCAAAAAACAAACAAACAAAAAACACCTGGTTATACCTGAGCAAGAAACATGACGAGGTCCGCCAGCTCCTTGTTGGGTTTGTCAGGCTGCAGCTTGAAGATCTGTACATTGGACTGATAGTGCCGGTACTGCTGCAGAAACTGTGGACGAACGTAAGAGCACTACATGAGTAAAAGCTTCCAATCCCCATAACAAGTCTACGGCTAATGCGTTTAGCAGTCTCAGCTAACAACACTCACCTCCTCTACGTACGACTGCGGATCTCTTTTTATGAGGTTCTGAAGCTGAGGCAGATTGTTTGGGAGTTTGTTGTTTTGTCGCCCGGACATCGTTTAAGATTGGATTGTATTGTGCGTAATGAGAATAATGAAAAATAGCACTATTTTTTTACAGGGAAAGCGTGGCCAATGTGTACGCTGCCATTTAATTTGAGGTGGGATCCAAACGTCACGTCCGGCCATACTGTCGTCACTTCTGTTTTCCTCTTCGAAGAAGTCTAAAATAATAAAGCAAAAAATAAATAAAAAAATAAAAATTTAACAGGCAATAAATAAATAAATGTTTCAGGGAGAGAAATTTGTCGGATAAAATCAGAGATCTTTCCAACGCTATATGATTGACATTTAACTATTTACAGATTTATTTAACGTATTTATTTAGACAAGTCCCTATCAGTAGTGGAAGAATTGCTTTTTTAAAAAAAATTAATTTTACAGTAATGTCAAGATAAGTTAAGAAATACTTTTTTTACCCCATACTTTAGAAACTATTTAATTTTACCAGTTTGCATAATGAAAAAATATTACTACTAATAATAATAAATCCTTCGATTAAGGGTGTAATCCGCTAGAACTTAACTGAATTTCCACGTATTTTACGTGAAATTATAATGTAATTATGTTTACCTACAAAGACTTAGCAGTAGATGTACTAGAATAAGGGATTAATAATTCAACATTTTGAAGAAAAGAAGAAAAACAATTAAACTGTGAGTATAATTACAATATAATTACTGTAATTATACTTTAGCTATAATTATTTGGTTATTAGTTATTATAAAAAATAACTACTGCCAGTAATTTTTAAGTTGTGCATAATTTCAGGTATTTTACAAGAAAGGAGACTCAAATTACACTGTAATTCGCACAGCAGAAAAGTCATTCTCACTACTTTTGATGCAGTTCTTAAATCAGTAGCACATTTCCCCACCCACATTAGCCTTTTTCATTTGTTTTTATTCCGCACTGCTATTGTTTCTATTGTTCCTCTGCTAAATATATTGAATACTGTGCTGATGCACTTCTCATCTAAATGTCACAACTCAGCAAAACTCTCACCTTCCTGAACACTGTTCATTATTGCATTAGTGTTTTCAATCAAATTACTTCAAAGTTTTTTCAAATATGTATGACAGCTGGTATAGGCTCCGACCTATTTGCTTCGAGGTAAGATGTGTTGTGCGTTCAGAGAGTCTCTTCTGCATAACTTGAAGGAGCTTGAAGGAGACAACAAGATATTTTCACACAGAGAACTGCTGCTCACTTTCTCTATTTCCGACCAATTTCTGTAAACAATAGAGAGTGTTGTGTTGCAGTTTTTTAAACAACCAGGCCACTTTCAATCACCTTTCTTCCTGATACTCAGTTTGAACTTCAGCACACTGTCTTGACCATATCTACATACCTAAATGCTTTGAATTACTGACTTGTGATTGGCTGATTAGATATTTACATTAATAATAGGTTGAACAGGTATTGAATCTACTATTCAATTGCCGCCTTATAATACATACAGAAATGTGATAAGCACTGTTCTCCCTTTCCAACAGAGCATGTGATCTCCTAATAACGGAGCCAAGTCTTATTTGACAAACACTGTTCGACCATCAACCAGTTTTCAAAAGGATTGTGATAAAACCACTAATTATTATACTAACTAAAACAATATTAATAATATATATTATTATTATCTGAGAATTGGCCAGACAGACACATTGTATTACAGAGGATGATAGCATGTGGTATGAAAGATTTCCTGTATCTGTGCTTGTGGCAGAATCGCTCTGCCCATCCTGCCTGTCCAGGAAGTGGTGCAGAGGGTGGTCAGGATTATCCATGATGGACAGTTTGATCAGTGTCCTCTTCTTCACTGCAGCTCTACCGCACTCAGTCATACAACTAGCCTTCCTAATCAGTTTATTCAGTCTGTTGCCACCAGCACCAATACTGTTCCGCCAGCAGACCGCAGCAGAGTACACCCAGGCACCCCTTATTTTGTTGAGCTTGTCTCATGCATCTCTTGTTTTATTTTATTTAAATAACTGAGCTGACAAATGTACAACAGTCTGCTGTGGTCCTTAGGGTAGCCAGTAATGAACTGTTCATGTGCCACATTTAATAAATCTACAATATGCCAATAAGATTGTATAGTTTAAAATCTCCCCATGTTTCTCAGCATACTGTACAAGTACTTCATGGAGTATCAAGTTTAGGAGTGCATTGTTTTCTTCATTTTGATCGTTTAGCCTACTTCCCTTTGACAGGTTCTATATAAGCCAAAAATGTGGTTATTACAGTTAATTCATTAACTGTGATTAACATAGGGCCAGGTAGATTGGATAACTTTTTTCCCTTAATAAATTTAAAAATCGCATTTTTTATTTACTCGGGTTGTCTTTGTTTAATTTTTCAATATTTGATAAGCTGAAATATTTAAGTGTAACAAATATGCAGAAAAACCTGAGAAATCAGGAAGGTGGCAAATACATTTTCAGAGGACTGTATGTGATTTAAGGAGTTACAAGAAGAAACCACACAAAAGAATAGTAATCTCTTTTGTGCAAACATTTATTTTTAAACAAGATACCAATCACAATGATAAATTAAAAATTAAACATTAACAACTGCTCGTCAAGATTGAGAGGAAAGCAGGAAGATAGAGAGGGAGGGAAAAGGACAGGAGGAAAGGAAGATGTGAAAATAAGGAGTGCAGTAGATGGAGAGAAATAGCAAGGGATTTGGCAGAATGTTAGCGTGGGGGTGGGGTGAGATGAGGGAGAACGATGATGAGAGGAAGGCAGATGGAAGAAAGATTAGCAGGTGGTGGTAGATGGAAGTAAAATAGAGGGAGTAAGCAAGATAGGGAAACATGAAGATAGTGAGCAAGATTAGGAGGAAGATAGTGAGCAAGATTAGGAGGGAGTGAGTGAGTGAGGAAAACAGGGCAGGAGCATCATAGATAGGAACATAAACTGGAAGTTGAGGAGGAAGACAGGGAGGAAGAGGTGAGAAGGTTAAGAGAGAGATGGGATGGGAGATGGGAAATAGTGTCAGTGCCTGAACTTTGGGCTCACGAGGATTACTTACACATATGCAGAGCTCATTATTTGCCACTGTTTATAATGCACATTGATTACTGCAAAATGTGATAGATAAAAGTGTGGCTATAACCTTTTCCTTATTTTCTATTTCATATTCCAGTAAAAGCCACCTGAAGATGTTTCCTATCGCGCTTTGTTTTAACCACTTTAAAACCTTTATTTTAAGCAATCGTGTGAAAAAGTTGAAAAATAAGAGTGGAAGGACCTAAATAAGAGCTTATAAGAGATTATGCATGCCAGTGAAACATTTTGGCAGTGTTCCTTTAGAAAATCCGACATAACCATAAAAATGCCGTCCAATACGTTGGGCAATATAAGCTTTATTTTGCATATCTGGGTAACTGAACAGCCATTTAAAACAACCATGAAATATGTTTGAACACATAGCAATATTTCCAGAATTGTTTTACAATTATAAAACACTGAATTTTGGCACCACACGGTGGTTAAAAACTGGTATAAGACAAGCCATCTCTGATCCAACACCTGCCACTGTCAGTTCCATTGTTGTAGACGAGTACCATTAATTCATTTAAGATTAATCACTACAGGCAGGATACTGACAGGAATTACATGAGAATCAGTAAAATAAACATTACAATAGAGTAACCAGACAGAGAACACAATATAAAGGTTCTAATGTTTAATCTCTGTTGAAGAAGAGCTGTCAATTTACTTCGGTTTGTTTCTGACATCACAGGCTAAGAGATCTGATCTCTGATGAAATATAATCTCAAACAACAGCTTTAAATATCTATTTAAAACTTGATAACCTCCACAGAGATTCAACATTAACTTTATTACTGCGTTACTGTGCAGGAACCATGTGGAGCATATGCGTAATCATTCTAGTAATCCACAGTTATACATGTTGTAACCATACTCCCTCACATTTTACAGTGGTTTTTATTAATTAGCAAATATAGAAAAGCCGTGTTAGGTTAATGCTTCTATAGCTGAAGTTTAGAATGTGATGGCAATCCAAAATGCAAACATATAGGCTGACAATTGTTATTCCCGAGTACGCTAAAATGTGGTACGCACTAAAATGACAGAAGGCCAAGAAAACATTAGATTCTTCTTTTTCAAAGATGAAACAATGCTCTACATGTTATTTTAAAATGTATCCAGTTTAATTTTTCAGGAGATGAATATGTACACTTTTAATTTCATCATTTACCTCAGGCAGTGAGCAGTTTACTGTATAATAGATTTACATAGCAAATACTGACATAGTATTCTGTCAAGGCATGTTCCAGCATTAAAATAGGCTTTAAAATACACAATATTTTTCCACATAAAATATGAAATCATTGATCATTTCATAATTATTTTAGAGTATCCAAAAATCTGAAAAAAAGAGAAAAACATCAATGTACTCCCGTGGGTGACAATTACAATCAGCAGTTCTTATAAATGCATTTAAAGGGAATAGCAGCCAGAGAGAGAGAGAGAAAAAAAAAGCAACATAAAAATATACTTCTTCTGTAAAGGATTTACTCTTGAGGAATTGAATAGTTTAAGGCAATTTATTAAAAAAAAAAAAGTAGTGTAATTTGGCAATTTCTGCCTACGCCAACTCTCATTTTTGTTTTGCTCTCGTCAAAAGAGTCACCGAGCTTCCACATGACAGCGACAGAGGATTTCTACTATCCTGAGATGTTTTCCTCTGCTTGAAGGCATCGGAGGACATAGAGGATCACTTGATAGCAGAAAATATACTGGTCCTGGGGAAGAAAAGAAATGACAAAAAAAAAAGAGTGAGGGAAATGCGTGAGAACTTGTGAACGACTGAGATGCACTGTGGAAATAATTGTGCTACTTAAAACTAAAACTAAATCACCTCTGTCTGAACCATTCCTTGTCTCTGGAGCCTCATATTCCTGACGACATCTGAAATATCAAACTACAAAAAAAATGTTTATTAGACTGAAGTCATAAAAAAAAAAGAAATGTAAAAAAATTATAAGATGAGAAATATAAAGTCAATCATACTAACATCTGCATCTTTACTGATGAGACCCAGGACCACATCAATACAGATGAGGGTCCCTGAACGGCCAATGCCTGCGCTGCAGTGCGTGATTATAGGCCCTGATCGATGAACGTGCCTCATGTAGGAAATGAACGTGAGCAGCTGCTCAGGTTGTGAAGGTGTACCATGGTCGGGCCATCCAGTGTAGTTTAGATGAGTAACAACCTGGGTGTCATTAGTCTGGAGAGAGGGAAACTCATTTGCTAATGTGCACATTTAAAGTACAAACATCTTAAACTATCAGCAGAACCTATATATAAATTCACCTGGACATCTTTGACTTCGATGAGACGGATGACAAAGTTGTCCAGATGTTGATCTCTGATCAGCGTTATCTGTAACCTGTCGTCCACCATTTCTGCGGTCCTTGGTGTGTCTGGCCAGTACCGTTGACACTTGACTTTCCCCCCCTCGACCTCCTGGGTCATCATTGCAATCACATTGGACTTCTGCTCCCAGACCATCTGCCAGAAGTCACCTAGAGTGGTGGGTAAAGGTCCTTGACAGGCAATGTACATGAAATTCTCATCCTTCACTGACATGTTAATGAAGTTGGCGTTGATGTAGCCTCCGTCTTTGCCAAGGACAACACGCGTTGTGTCAACTAGAAGAGACATGCACATGAAAATCAAGTTTCAGAATTTAAATTTGCATTTGGAAAAAAATATTGAAAATCCTTAGAGCCTGAAAAGTGACACAAAAAAATAAATTGCATTAAACCTTTAGTCTCTTTAGTACTAGCACAATAAATCAATTGCCGTTTTAATTTACAATGTAACACTGATGAGTTTTTTCTAGTGAGCTGAGATGACAGCATATGGGAGCAAGTTAGTAAAATAACGATGGAGGCATCGGAGAAAGAAATCAGGAGAGCACTGTCCACGTTTAAATTAAAATATGGACCCTTTTTGGATTTTTGTTTTAACCAGGTTAAAACCAAAGGACATGGATATGACACATGGGATTTACAATCAGGTCTGAATCAAAGTAAAATACTCTGGGAAACATGAGGGCTCATCTCAGAAAAACACTACGATGAGATAATGTTAGCTGAGGACATCAAGGCCAATCTGCTCTACAAAAAAACCCACTAACCAATACTGGACACGCTTAGCTTGACCGAGCTACATCCCAATTCAGAGCGGGCAAAGAAATCGCCTACTTTCTGTGCGAAGACCTGCATCTGCACAACCTTGTAAAAAACATTTTTTGGCTTTTGTTAAAAACTCAACAAACCAGTGTGTGACATCACAGTGGCTACATCCATCTTTCAAATACAGTTAGTGCGCCATGTTATTAATAGTGAAGAAATAGGGAAAAAAAGACGGAATAGGGAAAAAAAGTAGTTTTTCTTACAGGGAACAATATTCTTGTAGCGGTTCTTCTTCTTGTTCTCCTTCGTCTGACCGATCAAACAGTCGTCCAGCGGCTGGAGATTCTGAAGATTCTGCCAGAGCGGAAAGATATTCAGAAAAATTCTAATCATTTTCGTTTAATTTTTTCGCTGGCAATGGCATTCAAAGAGTCATACTTCAAACTCTTGTAGAGGAACTTTCTGTTCCAGAAGTCCCCTCATCATGCGAACCACACTGTTGAGCTTTTGTCCTGTGTACTGGCCATCAGGGACCACTCTGACGAGGGGCAAGGAGGTCAGCTCATCCTCTGTGATGATTGGACCGTCTGACAACACGAGGGATTTAAAAGTTTAATTAGTGGCTTATGACAAATTTATAACAAGATGTATTTTCTGAGAAAGTGGCTCCTACCATCTCTTGACTTTGAATTCATGCCTTCAATTGGGAGTTCATCACTTCCCCATGTGATTTCATCTTCATCTGGCTGCCCAGCACTCATCTGCAGGTAACTGTTCAACAGAAACAGCGAACAGGTGTTAGTATCAAGTCTGTGCAACCTTAAATCTGACAAGTGGACATCTGACAATAAAAATCATACTTTTCATTGCGTTGATCGTCAACACTTTCTTCATTCCATCTCACCTTTCGGGAGTTCTAGTGAAGTTAAACAAAACAGAAAATTATACTAAAAGAACAACATCAGAAATGACCAGCAGGTTGTTTCAGCAGTTTATCAAATGTGGCGGTGTGATTTGTACCTTAGGCGAATCTTCTGGTAAAGAAGAACCATCACAGTCTGTGTCCTCTGAAAGCTCTGCGCGACACTCAGTCTCTCTTTTCTCTTCTAGTGCACCATCATAGTCTGTGAAACATGGGAATGTAGTCTATATGTTGGCAGATCTACACATTCATTACTTTTCAATGCATTCTGTAGCCTGTGTGTTTACCTATAGGTGGTATGACAGGACACAGCTTAGCCTTCACTCCACTGTCGCCACTCAGACCTGAAAGGAACACGGTGCAGAGCAGTTTGCATGGAGAGTAGGCGCTTTAGAAATTATTCAGACAGAAACGTTCACAAGACAAAGCTTAAAAATGAAAATGAAAGTGCCTGATTATACCAGTATTTCCATTGCATTTGTCAGAATTGATGGGTAGGGAGGCCAGGTATGAGTTTGGGTTCTGGTCTGGTGGTCTGGATACAATAAGATGAACCAGGCCTTTAGTTTTACGGATGGTGGTGACAGCTTTGGTGTGGGACACACCTGTCATTAGCTCTTCATTCACCTACAAGACAGAAAGCCAGTCAAAGAAAATCCACAGAAACGTTTTTACTTTTTCTGTAGCCTATTATTTACAAATAGTTTACAAAAAGAAAATGCAATTGTAACATAGAATTCATGTAATATCAACAAGTAAATCAAAATGCCTTGTTTTAAAAAAACAAACACATTTTGAACACACCACAAGTCAAAAAGTACTCACTTTAAGCAGCCTGTCTCCTACTTGCAGATTGCCTGAGGCCTCTGCTACTCCTCCTGGTGTGATGGATTTAACAAAGATCCCCCTCTCCCCTCCAATTACAGAAAAACCCAGACCCCCTGTCGGCGGCTTCTCCAGATCCACCTTTATGAGCTCTTCCTGCATTTTCAGCAAACAAATGTGTAATTATGAGCTTTGATTTGTAATTCGAAGCTTCAATAAACAACTATTTTGTTGGTTTGGTTAACCGTCTGGTTTGGATTAACAGCAGCACCTAATAAACTCCTAATTTCACCAACATTTTTTGTTGCCATTCGCTTGTCAAAACATCCAACAGAAAACGTGTTTTCATTCCAGGACACCAACAGAATATAGAGCATGTAAAAAGAAATGTAACTCACCTCTAAAGGACAAAGTGCTGCGAGAGCTTCTGTATCTCTTAATTCTTCCCCTTTGAGGAACCCTTAAACAGAACAAAGTTGCAATTACATTAAAGTTAGAAAACAAAACCCAAATCATGCATTCATAAATCTAGGCTAATACCAATGTTTAGATTACTAATTTAAACTTATTTAAATTATTTGTTCTGTTTATTTAGTTTTTCATTATCATCTTTAAACATTTGGTAAGTGCAAAACATACCAAAATGTAATCATTGGCCACTGAAATAACTAAATGTTTTATTTAGATCCATTTTTCAGTGCATCTGTAAGCTATATTTCTTCAGCCTGTTAAACATACCATTCATGCTGGACGAATGCTTGGTGCTAACATTGTTGTTGAGAAAAGAAAGTCTTTTCTGCATAGGAGAAACTGGCTTTCCATCCCTGTTAGAGTATACAGAGGAAATAAACTTAATGAGATGATTACTGCACACCTCTTGAACAGTCTTTAACACTATTAAGAAGAAAAACAAACAAAAGCACCAAAACAAGTTTGCAGGCTACATGTTTTTCTTTCTTAGTGTAAATTACCTTGTGGCCTTTAGTGTGAGTTCACTGGGGGAGTGCTCCAGCAGTCTAGTACTCTCACTGAGAGTCAGGTCCTGGGTGGGGGCGCCATTAATGTAGTGGATTAGGTCAAGTGGTCTTAAGCTGCCTTCCTTAAAGGCTAATGAACCCAGAAGGATGTCTTTCACAAATAAAATGCCATATAAACTGTCACCACCACCATCTAGGACCAAACCTGAGCAAAGAATAAGGAACAAAGATATTTAGATCTGATTTTAAAAAGTAATTTCTGATGCAACATTTAGTAATATTTACAAGACCTCTGAATGTGATACACACATATTTTATGTTATTAATCAAGGCTGTTTCTTACCCAGTGGTTCTTGGTTCCTCTTGAAGCAAATATCAGGCAGCAGATGTGCTTCTATGGGGGGTTTAGGGAACTCCAGGACCCTCCCTACCACCAAGTCAACTACCCGAGGGGCAGTACGGACAAGACTGACCACCTCAGTGTGGCCCATATTGCTCACGTCAGTGTCGTTCACCTATAGAAAAGAAAGGGAAAAAAGGATTAGTTCACCCTGGAATAGTTTGGGGAAACAGCGAGACAGAGCTAGGCTGTTTCCACTTTTTAGTTGATAACTGACTTCAGGTATTGCTTTATACAGGGTTCGTACACCTTTTCCAGGATAAAATTCAAGCACCTTTTAAGCACTTTCAAGGTCAATTTTCACAATTTTCCAGCACATTACAGGGTCATTCAAAATTAAACTTTTTCCAAAGCGTATTTTAGAACACAGACAAAATGTACAAAGAAAATATTTCTCCTGGTATTTTAATATAATAGGAAGTACATTCTGGTGTTGAAAATATTTGGAAATCTTGGTATCTTATATAGTCCTTCCTATCAAATTATTGTACTGCATTGCATGTACACAAAATGTACATGACCACACTGTACACAGTGGCAGTGGAACAATTTGTCAACTGAATAGCTGGTCTTGTGCCAAAAAATTAATAAATAAAATAAAATAAAAGGGACTTTTGTGTCCCTTATATTTAAATTCTTGTGCCAAAAAGTGATTTCCAGTATTGGGGGGAAAAAGATTGATTGTATTTAAATAGCTGTAG
>VUQK01015249.1:0-11507 GCA_015106715.1 Bujurquina vittata
AGACTGTAACCTTAGTTACGGCATGTATTTATTTTTAGTTACATTTAATTTTTGTGGTTTATGATCTAAATTTGTGTTGGATAATAAGTTTTGAAATATTAATTATTTTACTTAATTGAGTTCATTATATAATTATCGTTTGCCGCATTTTATGATTTTGTGTATAACATTTAATTATTTATTATTATTTATTATTAACCTTGTGAGTATGTTATTTTAGTTCCTACTCAGTAGTTTACAGTGGGACTGGTTTGGGTGCAGCACTTGTTTTCCGGGAGTGTGTGTTACCTCGTGTTGACGAGAAGTAAAAGCTGAGTTCACTGTCCTGCCGAGTTGGTATTCTTTTTAGAAGATACATTTTTAACTTCCATTGTAACCCGCCATAAACCCACCGTCCTGAGAGAGAGGCCGGAGAACGCTACCTCACCAAAAACCAGGGTTACACATGTCCTCCTTCACCACATCCAGGAATCTTCTCTGTACTCTTCTCCTCCTGCTTCTTTTGTCCAGTATATCCACCATCCCTCCTCGGCACATCTCGGCCTGGCCTGACTCCAAACTGCTCATCCTGACCTGCCCCTCTGATGGCCTCATTTCTAATGTCTCTCAAAGAAATCAGCTCTGCCACCTCCTGCCTTTCTGTCTGTGCCACCGTCTCCAAACAGACATCATAGCACGTCTCACTGTCATGTTGTAAACCTTCCTTTTTACTCTTGCTGCTCTCCTTCACCCCTCGTTTCCACACACTTCTGTGCACCATCTGTTGCATTGGGTGGGACTTCCCGGCTATTTAAACCAACCTTCACCTTTCCACCGGTCTCTCCAGGCCGTGTTCTGCCCGTGCCTGCCTCCACTTTCCTCTCACAGTCCAAAGATATGCATGATGCCATGGGTGACCTGTCCAGGGTGCACCCTGCCACTCACCCTATGACAGCTGGGACAGACTCCAGAACCCTGAATTAGATGAGCGAAAGAAAGTGGATGGATGCTACTGAAAATAAAGCATCTAATCAACATCAGCATGAAAGTATTTTTCAGTGTAACATGAACAGAAGTAAAGAGTGAAGAAAAACTCTGTTTGTTGGACCCTAAACTAAAGTAGGAAGTAAATAAGTGAATGAAGATAGTTAAACACAAGTCCATCACTTACAGTTTTCCTGTATGGTTTTACATACGCTGGTTTTGCTTATTGGTAACTAAAGTGAATTTAAAGTTGTGTGCTTTTATTTTGAAAGCAGGCGTGCCGGAAGTTGTCCGTAAATCTTCCCTTGACGCCGCTCCGCGTTTTATAGGAAGTAAAGAAATGTGTACAGGGAAGAGAAGACTTCACTGAATGAACTGACGGAGAAACCTTCAACACTCGTTTTTCCTGCTTCTGCTTCCGACCGCATTTCTCAGGAGTCTCCACCGGAAACGACCGTTTACGCTTTCAAAGGGAAAATCAGTGAGTATTTTACCGAAAACCCAAATGAAACTGGAAGCTGTGTTCTCATTTGTTAGTTTGTTAATGAAGTTGTGCCTTTCCAATTTAAGAAAGACTTCAGGGTTTGGGTTTTTACCCTGAAGAAGCAATGTTTACGTATTTTTATTCACATTTATTTAAAAAAAAGCCTCTAAAGTTTCATGGAAACAATAATTCATCCATTTGAATTCAATGTAATCATGTGTAATCAGGTGTAATTAAGTGTACTGCCTAGGAACAAACTGAATGTCTTAACATTGAGTAATAAAATGTCATTGCACAATGCACGAGGAAGTTGTGGTTTATTAGAGTCTATGAAAAGAAGTAAGGAAATTGTAGTTTCAGTTCAGCAGTGGGTGTTAGTGACTGACGTATTACTCTCCAGGCTCTTGGTTTCCTGTGGGTGGACGTGTTAAATTCAAGCCTGCTGACGTGGGACAGTACAGGTGTGTCACAGAGTAGACTTAAGAAAGCTTTCAGATGCTCCTCCAGCAAAGGTCACGCCTCTTTGCCTCTGCTACAGGATTCAGGCTGGGAGAGGATTTCGAGCGGAGGTCTGACTGACTGTCTTTGATTGTAGGTTTTATCCATCAGGCTCAAAGAATGGCAGAGAAGGTGCTGGTCACAGGTGGAGGGGGCTACATTGGGAGTCACTGTGTGGTGGAGCTCATTGAATCAGGCTACCAGCCAGTCGTGGTAGATAACTTCAGTAACGCCGTGCGAGGTAAGCTGTGCTGCACGCTCCAACGCAGAACTTTATGAAGCAAATTCTCACTTTGACACTTTCATTTTCTCTGTGTGTGTGTGTGTTGTGTTGTGTTTTGAACAAAGGAGAAGGAGATTTGCCAGAGAGCATACAAAGAATAGAAAAGTTCCTAAACACCAGGATTGAGTTTCATGACCTGGACCTCCTGGACCGCCCCGGACTGGAAAAACTGTTCAAAAAGGTCAGAAAGTTGAGACAGGTTTATTCGTCCTGTAACTTTTTTAGTGTCAGACTTTCACTGGCCAGATACAAAAAAAGAATGTGTTACATTTTGGGCAACATTTTAAGGTGTTTTTTTTAGTAACATATTAATAAATAATAAATATTTGTCTGAAATAATTATTTGCAGCCTTGTGCTTTATTATTGCACAGGTTAAACGATCAGATAAATGCACCAGCCTTTAGCTTTCATATCTTCTGGGGTTTTTATCTCTTAAAAGCATCCCTGTTGGCCTCCATAAATCCGTATGAAGCAGTTAGTAGCGTTTACTTGTTTTTAATCTGAAATCTTTGTGTGTCGCCCGTATCTGTCACACGTGCACTCCTGTATGTGTGTTGCAGCATTCCTTCAGTGCTGTGATACACTTTGCGGGTCTGAAGGCTGTGGGCGAGTCAGTGGAGCAGCCGTTACGCTACTACAAAGTGAACCTCACCGGCTTCATCAACCTGCTCGAGGTCAGTCTCTCTTTGGCGATCCGTTAAATCTGCACTTTTCCTCTTTGCTCTGAACTCATCATTAATCTCTAATCCGTGTTTGCTGAGCGCACACCTGCGTGCTGATTTGAAAATGAGCTGATAAATTCTAACACTGCATCCTTCTGAAATGTGTGTGGAGCTCTCCGTGACTGCCAGAATCTGCCGTTTCCTCCTCACCCCTGAGCTGAATGTGTGCGCACCCTGGACTGCTGGCCGCTGACTGTACATGTGTGTGTGTGTGTGCCGTGTTTGTGTGCATCTGCATGTGTCCCAGGTGATGCAGGCTCACAGAGTGCGCAATCTGGTCTTCAGCAGCTCGGCCACAGTATATGGAGACCCCCAACACCTCCCCATAGATGAGCAGCACCCCGTGGGGGGCTGCACCAACCCCTACGGCAAGACCAAGTACTTCATCGAGGAGATGATCAAGGATCACTGTAAAGCTGAGAAGGTGCTAATCAGAAGGTTGAAGCACATTCACAGGCGCACACACTTGCACATCACAGTGTCTCATTATTCCTTCTTTGCGGGCAGGACTGGAATGCAATGCTGCTGCGCTATTTCAACCCGATCGGAGCTCATTCCTCCGGTCAGATAGGAGAGGACCCTCAGGGTATCCCTAACAACCTGCTGCCATATGTTGCTCAGGTATCTAAAGTCTCTGCCAGACGCCATGCTGAGTGCGTCAGAGGGATTGTTGTTCACTCTTTCATGTATTTCTGATCCTTCTGATTTGTTTGCATTGCTTCATTTAGGTCGCCGTTGGGAGAAGAACGTGTCTCAGCATATATGGAAATGACTATGACACGATCGATGGCACAGGTAACGAAGACGAGTCTCAAACTTTGTAGCGCTCTGGATAACAGCCAGATATTCAGAATCATGGACACGGTGTTTTCTCTGTCTTTCTAGGTGTGAGGGATTATATTCATGTTGTGGATCTGGCAAAGGGACACATAGCTGCTCTGAAGAAGCTGAAGGAGAACTGTGGATGCAAGGTATAACAGCTTAGAACAGGTTTCCACTGCGCCCATTTTCACAGAGATGCTTTAGGTATTGATTATTTTTGTGTGTCTGCAGGCTTACAACCTCGGGACAGGAAAAGGCTACTCGGTGCTTCAGATGGTGAAGGCCATGGAGAAGGCTTCAGGAAAAGAGGTGAGCCATCGGTGGTTTTTGAGAGGAGAACCAGACTTTTGTAACATGTTCTCTGGAAGTAACTCAAAGCACGACTGTGAAAATACCCTCTGACCAGTGCAACTGACACGGCGTGCTTTCTGTGTAGATCAAGTATAAGATTGCCCCTCGCAGAGAAGGAGACGTAGCATCCTGCTACGCTGACCCTCGTCTAGCTGAGAAGGAGCTGGGCTGGAAGGCTGAATTCGACCTGGAAAGAATGTGTAAGGACGCTGGAAAATCTGATCTCCGTCTCCACAAGCGTTTCTACATTCAAACACAAGTGCTGTAATAGACCCTCTCCCCTCCCCTCCCCTCATGATCTCTTGATGGCATCTCTTTGCTCCGTCTAGGTGAGGACCTGTGGCGCTGGCAGACCATGAACCCCACCGGATTTTCCAACGGAGTTTCCTGAGGCAACCCGAGCCGGACGCTGCTTTAAAATCACCAAAGCGAACCATCAGCTTCCTCATTTTTGCAGCGACCTCATGAGAAGCTGCATTTTTACTTTTTTTTTTTTATGTTTTACTGAGTCTAATTTTCTATTTGTTCAACAATAATGATTCAGGTGATTTTAAGAACTGTCTGTTTACTCTTTTAACATTTTCTCTATAATTGTATGGATATGTGGGCTCCAACAATGAAAGAATAAATTAATTTTCTTACTGAAAAAGCTGAAACGCGCACTTTGCCTTCATTGTTTGAACTGACTGTGACATTGGTGGCTGTGCTTTTCATGCGTTAGTCACGCCGGGCCCGGTTAAAGACCTCTACCTGTGCGGGAGGTTACAGGAGCATCATGAATCCCGCAGAAATGCTCTATGAACGAGGCTCCGTGTGCAGAGACGGAGCCTGGTCGGTGCGTTCAGACGGGGCGTTTAAACGGGGCACTGGGACTTTAAATGGCTCCTTGAACCCTCGGGCACCCAGTTAATAAACACCCACGTCAGCACAGTGCTCCAGTCGGTCTAACCGGGTTTCGGTCTTTAGGGCTGAGCAGGAAGTGCCTGACTGTGGACCCTGGACGAGCAAAGAAAAGAGCGGAGGGGGGAAAAGGCAAAGAGGAATCAAACATGGATATGGTGGCGGACTTGGGGGCGAGCAGACTCTATAGGGCGCCGGGTGAATCGAGTCACCAGTGAGTATCGATGGATTTTGTCGGGGGTATCAAGGCGTTGGGCGTAAGCGGGTCCTGCCGACACCTCGCGCCTGGGAAACAGTCGCTCGCTTTGGGCAGCAGTCAAATTCTCCCCGCTGCTCGCTGCTGCGCTCCGGACCTCCGGCGAGAAGCGGGGGTGGTCTTGAGGATGGAAACGGGTGTGTAAGCGCGTCATTACCCCAGACTGTTACACAATGCGAGCAGATGTATTTCCCCGCTCGCAGCAGGCTCACTTGCCGGAGGTTTGTGTCTGTTTTTCTATTGTGTGCTGGCTGAAGCCTGAAGTGGGCGTCGCTCCAGGACAGACTGGGCTGCTCTGGTGCGCCGCTGCCCGCTTTTCTCTCGCAGGACTGCAGCACTCTCGTGGCGTTTTGTAGGTCGAATGATGTGTGATTTTACGCGGAATTGCTCGGTGGAGGGTTTACACTCGATTCGGTGTGCCATGAAACGCACCGTGGAGTGTGGCGGGCGGGCGTTGCACCGTGGGGTCTCGGGCGCTGCGGAGCCTGTCACACAAGCTCGCTTAGAGAATTAAACACGAATGCGTGCCATCCGGAGCCAAGACGCGGACGGATAAATAGGTTACCATGAAATAAGAACTGTTCTGCAAACGCAGCTGCTGCAGATTCTGTTCTTTCTTTTTCTTTGCATGTCCGGTTGCAGTATTTTATGTTTCTCTTCCCTCAAGTCTGGTGCGTTTATTTCACCGGGGATTTCTGAGCGCTTAAGCCCTCAGAAATGATTAAAGGTTTTGTCACCCGACGTTCTCTGACTGACTTGAGTCGGGTGTAACCCGTTAGAAGAAGATTTTGCTTGAAGGATCCGTCAACAAATCAAAATGCAGAAAAAAGTCAGGTGGGCGGGCTCTCTGCTGAGCTTGCGTAAAGACAGAGATGCAATAATTGACAGCTACAAGCATGGGGTTATATGCTGCGCTTGTTATGTTGAGATGAGTGTAGCATAATTACCATCTGAGGTTGTTAGCAGACCATTTGTCCCATGAATTAAAATCCAGGAGCCGGTCTTTCCCTTCTTTATTTAGCTGGTTAATTTGGGATTGTGAAGTTCAGTAATGAATGTCCTCTCAGCCTGCAGGACATCTGTGACTTCTTATTTTCTTGTGTGTCCTGCATGCAAAGCCAGTGAGCGAGCTGTCATGTTGTTTCCTGCAGGCAGCCTCAGCGGTGGTTCAACACGGCTGACATCACAGTGGCTCACCAAAGCAACCTGCTGAAGCAGCTCAACCAGCAGCGCCGCCAGGAGCTTTTCTGTGACTGCAGTGTGTTGGTGGAGGGCCAGCTCTTCAGGGCCCACCGCAATGTTTTGTTCGCCAGCAGCGGCTACTTCCGCATGCTGCTGTCCCAGGGGCCCGATGACTCTGTCAATGCCACCTTCGACGTCTTCAGCCCAGAGACCTTCACCGTCATCCTGGATTTCATCTACTCCGGCCAGCTGGACCTCTCCAGTCACAATGTGATTGAAGTCATGTCTGCAGCCAGCTATTTGCAGATGAACAATGTCATCAACTACTGCAAGAACTTCATCAAGTCCTCCTTGGACATCAGCGTGAAAGACGAGGACAGCGATCGCTGTCTCAGCTTGTCTGAGACCTGTAGCTTTACCAGTGGAGCAGGAGAAGACTCCACAGAGCAGCATCATGGCCCCTGCTCTGTCAGTCCTCCGCCTGCGCTCTGGACTCGGGACAACTCCAGATCGCAGTCTAGCTTTATGGGGAAGGACTCGGACCAGGATCCTTCAGCCTCAGCCCTGAAGACTAATCCAAGCAGCCCTGCTAATGAGCTCAGTGCAGAAGGAGAGGATCTCCAGGACCCTCAGGATCCTTTGTACACCTTGCCTGGATCAGAGCGTCGGCGTGGAAAAGGGAGTACAAAGAGGCGAGCAGCCAACAGCACTCGGTCCACCCAGCATGAAGACTTGGACATTCAGGAGGCGAGGACGCGAAAGGCTGAAAAGGCAGAGGAGCTTTACGCCACTCTTCCACCCATTGTGGGTGTTATTGGACACTTTAATAAAGGTGTGTGCAGCCATATGTGAGAAAATAAATGATTCGCTTCATGACGGCCGTAACGCTTGGACGGAGAGGGCAGAAAAAGTCAAATGTCCCATTTTCTCTGTTCCTCTTTGCAGATTCGAATCCTACCATGCGCTTCAAATGCCCCTTTTGTACACACACGGTAAAGAGGAAGGCAGACCTGAAGAGACACCTGCGCTGTCACACTGGGGAGAGGCCGTATCCATGCCAGGCCTGCAATAAGCGCTTTACTCGCCTCGAGCATCTCCGCAGCCATTTTGAGACGGTAGGTGTGATCATTATTCTGTATCTGTGTACACGTACAGCTCCAGGAAAACAAGCTGCTAAAGAAATTCACATTTTTTTTCAATCTCCCAGATCCATCAAGCCAGGAAGCTGGTGTGCAGGAAGTGTAAGTGTCATGTGACAGAGGAGACCGGGCATGTGGTGTGTGAAGGCACGAGACGCTACCGCATGTGCACGGCGTGCATCCAGGAAGTGGGCTGTGACGACATCCCCATGAACAGCCTGGAGGGGCATAACGAGGAGCCGGCCCTGTTACTGGGCGTGGACGGGGAGGAGGAGGGGGACGCAAAGAGGAGCTGGATGGTGACCGATGACGATGACCTGGCCGAAGACTCGGGGGCCGACCTCATCATCCAGCAAGTGGACGACAGCGACGAGGAGCTACAGTGAAACTGGACCAAAGTGCACGTGTTCAGAGATGTACCCAAATTTGAATTGTGTGTGTTTAAAGTGCCCCTGGTATGTTCTGTTTCATTTTAGGGGTCTGCTACTATGTTTTCAGACTCTTTTCCATTGTTGGGGCCTCACAGAATATTTTGTTTGCTGATATATTTTACAGTTAGAGCTGGCACAAAACGAATAAGCGGGAAATAGTGGCAGACGTTGAGGCAGCTAGCTGCATCTGGAGGCACTCTTTGTTTAGCTGCTAAATGGTATTTTACATGGTGACATAGATAAGTTAGGGAAGAACAGCCTGCACTAAAAATGTGTTTTTGTGTGGAGGGATGCAACAAAGAACAGGGGAAAAGGCCCAAAAAGCATAATAGGGGTACTTTAAAGCCATGCAAGAGAGTTTATGCATTAAATGTGGGATCCACTCATTTAAAAAAAAAACACTCGTTTATGATATATTGTGTATTAGTTTAGTCCTTTTCTTTTTTTTTTTGTTGATCTTTGTGGAAAAATGTGGAAAGTTTTCTGTTAAGCTTCATAAAGATATGTCATATCTGAAGCATGCATATTCTGTGTTTCCTTTGCTTTAATTATGATATAATATAATCATCCTTTCAATAAGTTCCTATCTTTCATGTGCATGAAAATAAACTCCACAGCTTTGCCCCTTCACGATGCTTTCTGCTGACCAAAACGGTGAAGAACAGAATGATGACCTGAAGGGAGGCTCATGATCACTTTTAAAAAATGTTTTGTTAAGATATGCAGTATGATACAAACACATTCATAATTTATTTGTTTGTTTGTTTTTTACTTTTTGACACATTAAAGATATTTTTATACATTTGTTTCCGAGTCTTTAATCACGAATAAATGAGCGAGTGCTGTCGTTCCCTTCAACTCATTCAAATGAGGTTCTTTTTTTTTTTAATTATTCTAAAATTACACTGAATAAAAATAGGATTCAGTAAAATAATATCAAAGTAAATAACATAATAGCAACATAACACAATAACAAGAACAGTGGTGGAAAAATGGTGATGATGAAAAAGTGCAATAAACTAAACGTGAAAAAAAATTGTATATAATTTTGTCATTTGTAGGTATTAAAGAGTCTTTAAAAGAAAGCACCAATATATTCTTCTAGAATTAACACGACTGAGTACAAATTGTCCCATTAATGCCACAATATTACCAATAAAATAATTTTTGGATCATTATGGCATCTCTGAGAAAAGCTTAAAATGTGCAAACATTTATAAATGGTTTGCTCATAATTTTATCTGCATAAAAATATTACAGGTAGATCTATATGAATTTTCAAAGGAAAGGAAATGTATCCGGTCACACTGGGAAAATCAGAAGTGAGCTAAATTAAAAAATAATCTAAAATTGAACCCAAACAAAATTATTTTTCACTTCCAATCTTTCACCCATAGATGGCGCCCACGCGGTGCCTTCTTCAGCCGTGACGCTTCCGCTCCTGGCGAGGACGGCGTGACGTCAGATCGGGGGCTGGACCAGCATGGCGGCCGTCATGAAGCTCGTCAATAGAAGCGCTTTCGGCTGCGTTATGGGGCAGCACTGCCTGACCTTCAGCTCCGCGGCGGGGCTCAAAGCTGTGAGTTTGTAGCCTGTTTGACTCGCCGGCAGGCGGGACTGCGCTCCGCACCTGAGCCGCTGTTAGGGTCCCCTGCTGTTGTGCTAGTTATTGTTACATAACCGAGGCCCTCCAGGAGCTGCTGGCAATTTAACACTGCTTGTTCTTTCTCTGTTTCTCTGTGTGTGTTTTAGGCTGGGGTTAGAGCAGGTCAGGCTCTTCCAGAAAAGGTGAAAATAGTGGAGGTGGGACCCCGAGATGGCCTTCAAAACGAGAAGGTAACCCGTGTTTCTGATGGAGCAGGTGCATGCTTCGTGCATTGCGTCAGCCGATGTTATGCTCTTCTTTTGTTCATGTCATTCCTGTCGTCATTCATTCTTCACATTTTCAGACTCTTGTACCCACCGAGGCAAAAATTAATTTAATCAACCTGCTGTCAGAGTCGGGGCTGCCTGTTATTGAGGCCACCAGCTTTGTCTCTCCGAAGTGGGTTCCACAGGTGAGTATGAGCCCCCACCTGTGCTGACACACCCCGATAAGGGCAGTACAGAGACTGCGTGGCTTCATTCCTTACATACATTTGGCTTCTGTCATGCACACGTCAGATGGCAGACCAGGTGGAGGTGATGAGGGGAATCAGCAGGAAGCCTGGCGTGTCTTATCCGGTCCTCACCCCCAATCTCAAGGGTTTCCAAGCTGCTGTGAGTGTGAAGCGTCATATAAAAACAATACTCACTACATAAACATCCTGCATATCCAGATTCAGGCGCTGTAGATGGCTCTTCAGCTGGCTTCTTGCTGTTATTTACTGCAGGTGAAGGCAGGAGCTGCAGAGGTAGCCATATTTGGTGCTGCATCGGAGCTCTTCAGTAAGAAAAACATAAACTGCACAGTGGATGAGAGTTTGCAGCGCTTCGACGAGGTCATGCACGCAGCTAAAGAGGCCGGTGTGCCAGTTAGAGGGTGAGATTAATGGTCTGCCCCTCGACTGTCAGCAAACCTTTAAATCACCTGAACTGCACTTTAATTCTTGCTGATATGTTTCTCGTCATCACAGTTATGTCTCCTGTGTCGTCGGATGCCCATATGAAGGCAGGGTGGCACCTGAAAAAGTAGCACACGTGAGTTCTGACTTCTTTAAGCAAGCATGAATCTGTGTGTCGTTAATTGATGTCCCCACTGAACCTTTCCTCTGCCTCGCAGGTAGCTAAGCGTCTGTACTCCATGGGCTGCTATGAGATCTCTCTGGGAGACACCATTGGAGTGGGAACTCCGGGCAGCATGACCAAAATGTTGGAGGCAGTAACTAAAGAGGTGCCCGTCAGTGCCTTGGCCGTGCACTGCCATGACACCTATGGCCAGGCTCTGGCTAACATCCTTGTAGCCTTACAGGTCAGGTTTATTTGGGACTGTTTTAATCTCTGAACCTGTTTGAGTAATGCAATACTCTAACTCAAGTATTTGAATTTGTTGGCCTTGGATGCTTGGATGTTTGGGGTTTTTTTGACATCCCTCTCCCTCACAGCAGTGATCATTGTGCTTGAGGTCACTTCTCTGGAGCTAAATTAGTGACAGTTCCAGTAGGTTGAGCTGCTTTTCAACCCTTTAACAGTCTAAAAAAGCACCTGGTGGGGGGGTTCTGCTTTGTAATTGGAACAGGAAATTTGTGTACTGTGAGTGAGGCTGAGGTTGTTCTGTGCGAAGGGGAAAAAGGAAGAGTCGTTCTCTTCTAATTTTCTCTTCATGTGATGATAAATCACATGGCAGCGTTTAGCTTCCAGCTGGTGGTGGTGGCATGACGATGCTGTTAATTACCACCGCTGTAACTGAGAGGGCACTGTTGTCATTTTTTTTTTTTTTTTTTTCCCTGTGTTTTAAGTGGGAATAAGGGGGGTGGATTTATCAGTGGTTTGGCTG
>VUQK01015249.1:11527-23156 GCA_015106715.1 Bujurquina vittata
TTTTTTTTCCCCCGCTGTTTATGGGGGGGGACTTGTTTTTTTTTTTTTTTTTTTTTTTATCCCTGTGTTTCAGATGGGAATCAGTGTGGTGGATTCATCAGTAGCTGGACTGGGAGGCTGTCCCTATGCCCAGGGGGCTTCTGGGAATGTTGCAACAGAAGATGTAGTTTATATGCTGCACGGGCTTGGAATTCAAACAGTAAGAAAAGACGCTTGGCCTGTGGAGATGCTGCTTTTGCTGTTTGCATGACCTGGCTACTTGATATTAATTATGCTTGGTGTGAGGTTCTCTGCTGAAGCATTCTAATGTTTAACTCTGCGTCTTCACCTCAGGGAGTCGACCTCTCAAAGCTGATGGATGCTGGAGCTTTCATCTGTCGAACCCTCAACAGGAGGACCAGCTCCAAAGTGGCTCAGGCCACCTGCAAACTGTAGAGCCAAACTGCAGCTCGCTCGCTCTCTGACTGAACACCGCAGCCTGACCGTGCAACCCGGAGCCGCTCTCCCCTTTCCGGCATTTTTTGGTTAACATATCTTCTATGAAAGATGGGGATCAGTAAAATATCGCAGTAGAATCAGAACGAATTATCTGAGTAGGAATAATGACACTAAAGCATTGCTGGAACAGTGCCTTATGTAAAGTCAGTCTAATCGTAGACTTCATGTCACAACCTGTGTGCCTGTTTTCAATGGTGTGCTTACATTTGTTTCCAGGCAGCGGGCAACATGACGCACAGACTTTGTTTATAACAATAGATTATCCAGTAAGAATGTCGTGAGTATGGATAAACTCACTCCTGATGTCAGAAAAGACAAAAGAGTTGTTGTGATTTTCCATCATGCTCCATGTCTGGCTTCAAAGCCACCACTCCACTGATCTTTAAATTTGAGATTATTTTTACTTTAAATGTCCATCTTCTCAGGGTCGTGGGAGCCTATCCCAACTGGGATCATAGGGCGAGACCCTGGACGCCAGTCTGTCGCAAGGCTAACACAGACACCCATTCACACTCATGCCCTCATTCATACCTATGGGCAATTTAGATTGGCTAATTAACCTAACCCCAGTAAGTGCTTTGGACTGTGGGAGGAAACCGGAGTACCATGCAGTGAGAGAGGCCGGGCCAAGGTATTCAAACTGTGAAGCTTAAATGTATTTATTGTCCATCCATTCGCAGGGTTCCGGCGGGGGGGCTGGAGCCTATCCCAGCTGACATTGGGCGAGAGGCAGAGGCAGGGTACACAGGCTGGCGACCTGACATTCATACATAGATAGATTAGCCAATTAAGAGCATGTCTTTGGACTGTGGGAGGAAACCCACGCAGACACGAACATGCAAACTAACCCCACACAGTGAGAGAGTCCAGGCCAAGGTGGAATCGAACCCAGGCCTTCCGGATGCTATTCAGACTGCGAGGCAGCAGTGCTAACCACTGCACCACCGTGCTGCCCTATTGTAAATGTATGTATTGTTAAATCTACAATGTTTCTTTAGTTGTTGAAGTAAAGTTTATTTAATCAGTTGTGTCTTGAATCTCAGGGTCTGAAGTGTAAAATGTAACGTGGGGGTTTTATCTGGGATATTTTCAGTCATGAAAATTGGTTATACCTGTCACCAGTTAACCTGACATGCAAACGCCACCCAGGGGGTCCCAGCGGAGTTTTGAACCAGGAACCTCATCACTGTGAGGTTGGCACGCTAACCCCTCCACCACTGTGTCCATAGCAACTGCAGCAGGAAATGGAAGTGAGATTGCATCTCAGCAGTCTCTATGGTAACTTTCCAGTTTGAGGAAATGATTCAGCATAAACAAAATCTGTTTTAAAACCTGATTTGCGAGCCCGACAAGCGGAATAAGATTCTTAAACGCCCACAAACGTGCCCGTTAATCATCTGAGAGGAAAAAACAGCCAAATCATCCACGGAGAATAACAATGGCTGAAATCTTCTGGTCACATCAGCCTGCTGCTGGTTCATCCAATCAAAAAGAAGGGGGGGGTGGGATTAGCTGGCCTTAAATAACGAGGAAGCTGATAAACCAGCAGGACTGTGGGAGTAAAAATGTGCTGGTACAATCTTTAGATAATGCGATACGGCCGGCCAAAAGGCATTTTCTAAAGCGTGTACAAAGGTGGATGTACTTTTCCAATATAAAAGATGTTTCAGAAACGGAGGAGGCATTATCTATCGGTCCGTCAGATGTTTCAATACCCTGAACCTGGACTCTCACAAGTGGAGCTCAGGTTAACATATGGATGGAGGCATGAGCTCCATAAACTCTTTGGGTATCCGATCTTTGAGAGGCTTGTAGGAACTGCAGCAGGGGACGGATTTTTTTTTATATACAGCCTTTCATAAACAAAGTTACAAATATTCCTCACAGGAGTCCAAATCACAGATATTAACACTTGAATATAAAGAAAAGATAAATTTTTATCCGAATCCATCCTGCTCTACATAAATGTGTTAAAGTTACTGAATCTGCCATTAACAGAAATTTGCTCTCTAAAATATGTTCACTTGGATTTGATATTTGATGTCGTCTCCATCCCTTTAAATAGGGAATAACCAAAGACAGTAGGGACCTGAAATTTTGCAGGATTCTTATGAAGACGCGTTTCCTTCACTGAGATTTTATTAGATTTCTTTCTTTCTTCAGGCAAATCTGGGATGATCAGGTGGGAGGCATTTGGTGAAAACACCACACAGAAACATTCAGGGTATTTTATATCTTTACATTTATAAAAGTGAAACATTAACAAAGACAGGAAGTACATTTCCACCCGACCTCCACGCTGGACGCCGAGTGTCTCGTAAAAATACTTAAATACAGTTCAAAGAGCCGTCGGTGTGTCACCGTCCTTCCGGTCGCTCCACAGTGTTCCAGCTCTGCCAGCACGGAGTTAAACAGCAGCATTCCTTTTGCCTTTTTGAGGATCAACAGTGGTCTTGGATCAGGAGGCCTTGTGTACAAGAACGTCCAAACACAGCACGTCTACAGCATTAAACCTGAGACCCAGCAACATGTCAGCGAGGATTCACACAACGTAACGATTTACAGGTTTTTGTTACCATCGTGAATGTTTTGGGAGAAATGAATGCAAAGGAAACCTTTTTTTTTAATTATTTTTAAGCCAGCATACAAAACCTCAGGTATCACTCAAAGCCAAGTACGACCTCTGGAACGTCCACACTCCACCGAACAACTCTTTACCACAAAACTGTAAGAAAAATCAGTTGAAATTAAATAAAAAGGGAAAAAGGTGCCAAACACTGTGTAACAGTAGCGCGCTCTGACACGCCACTGTGGACACTGGCAGGGAGGGCAAATACCGCTGCTATTCAGTCACCTCTTCTAGGTGTGTCCTGTGGGAATTTCTTCTTCCCTCCTGTGTCAGAAGAAAGATAGAGTGAACATTTATTCAACAATTCAAAGCACACATCACTAACAGATCATTTCTGTCTCGAGCTGACTTGTAAATGTGGGAGTTGACTTGAAAACAGAAGTTCATGTGCTCTTTAAGTCTTGCATGTGGACACGAGGGCCCACAGGATGGGTCCAGTACTCATGACTCAACTTCCGCTTTCTAGCACATGCTGTAGTTTGGCTCATTGTTCTGAGTCTGTTATTTTTTCAGTCCTGTCACTGGATTGGAGCCTAAACTCTGCAGAGCTCTTGCTCTTTGGCCCGGTTTCAGCTCTGATCATGAAATGGAGAGGTCAGGAGCAGAGGCTCGTATCTTTTCCTCAAGTCTCAGTGCAGACGGCTTGTATGGAGCCTTGTATGTCCTGAAGGATGGAGGCTTTTCCTTCAGGTTCTGCTTCATCTTCTGCAACTCCATATGGTTGCAGTTGTTAAAGGGGTCCTCATAGTCATCACGTTGGACGGCTATGTTGCGGTTGTGCCTTTTGACCTTGTTTGCGCACCTTACAAAGCGCTTGGCGATGAGATAAATGATCTCGCAGATATTCAGGACGATGCAGAGAGCCGAAGCTCCAACCATGAAGTATGTGAAGACCTTCTTCTCAGTGGGGTGACCGATGTAGCAGTCCACTATGTTGGGGCAAGGCGACACTGTGCACTTGACCACCCTCGGCAGGTAGAAGCTGTCGTAGACTCGGTGGAGGATGTAGAGGAAGGAGATCTCGATGCCCGTCTTGACAAAGAGGCTGATCAGGTAGGTCCACCACAAGCCGCCGTGTTTCTTCCCCGTGTTGTTGTACAGCTTGCGGTCCTCGCCAAACTTGGCCTTGTACTTGCGCTCACGGTCCTCACGATACGCCACGTGCATGACCACCATGAATGACGGGCACGTGACAAAGATAAGCTGCAGGGCCCACAGGCGGATGTGGGAGATGGGGAAGTAGTGGTCGTAGCAGACGTTGGCGCAGCCGGGCTGCTTGGTGTTGCAGTCAAAGTCCTTCTGCTCATCACCCCACACTCGCTCCGCTGCCACCACGTACACCATCACCCTGAACACAAACACCACTGACAGCCAAACCCGCCCAAACGCTGTGGAGTATTTGTTCACCCCACTGAGAAGGGCTTGAAAGGTCTTCCAATCCATGTTCTTGTCTGACAGTCAAATATCTTGTCTCTGGAACTGCTGCTAGTAGTTTGTCTTCAGACCTGCGTGTGGCAAAATGAAGAATGGTTGAGCACGTATTCAGTGTGAGCTGAAGTTTCTGCTTTGAGACTCTGAATAAGTGTTGGTGAGGTCTTACATAAGAGGCTTTCATTGCAAACAACTGCTTTTCCTACTTAAAAGAAAACAAACACAGCAGTCTGTCGTCTAATCAGAGCGACCAGCAACAACCACAAACTGTAACACAGTTATGAGAAGACCTCAAGCCAACTTAGTCACAAAGGAAATAGCTGAGCCTCCATCAACACGCCCAGAGTCCATACACATAAAAAGACATTCTTGGAGCTTTATGGTTAAAGAGTTAAAGATTTTTTTTTTTAAAAAAAAGGGAGTCTTCTTATGAGAATCTGTTAAAAAGGAGAGACTTTGGTCCTGTTTAAAAAGAAACCCCACAAAAACCCCAGCTTTTACGCACAGGCTAGACGCGTTTTCTGCAGGCTTTGGACATCGTGGCGAGTATCTACGTCTCTCTACAGATGAGCAGCTCTTCTCAACAACCAGCGACAAATTATAGTTACACAAACTGCTTCGAGAAAGTCCTCGGACGGCGACGATGACTGCAAATTGGCTCAAACGCGAAACACGTTTGAAAACTGAACGCATCTTTGACACATCAGAAGAAGAAGAAGAAAAACGGGTTTCACTTACCCAAAAAGCTTTAATCCATAATGGCTCCAAACGGATTCCCGTTCCCGTGCGTACCCCGAGGATTTCGCGTTGCTCTGAGGTCGGTTTGTTGCTTGGACCCGAAGATCTGGTTCCAGTCGGCAGGTAAAGGAGCGCAGCGCGGAGCAATCCGCGTGTGGGTGTGGTCAAACAAGAGAGGCTGGCGCTCCCCCTAGGATGTTCCCCTCTCCCTCCCTCGCCGTGCCTCAGTCTCGCCTGCTCTGCCTCAGGGCCTTCTGCAAACTGAAGGACACACTCGTCCCTATTTCTCAACAAATGAGACAATCCAAAGACTCCTTCATCTCTGTCTCCACACACCTGCGTTCAGGGGCGCAACAAGCTTCACCTGACTGATTGAATCTTTTCAGATGGTGTTAAATGGCACAAAGTAACTTTCCATTTTTATTATAATTTATCATTATTATTATTTTTCAAAGTTTTCAGAGGGGAAGTTTCCTGTTTCCTGTTTAAAGATTCCCAGAACAGAATCGCTGCCTTGTCCCAACTTGTTTCTGAGTACTTAACAGAGTATTTGCAAGAGGAGGGCACACCCTCAGGTGAATACATTTTTGCTGTTGCTGTGTGACTGGATGTCAAAGCTTTCCTTACAATAAGTGTGGAGCAATCTTTTCTTTTTTAGGAGATTAAAACCAAAGATTCGAGACTTTAGTTCTCGTGGAGATCAGTGTGTTAATGAGACTTTTGTTTCGTCGTGTCATTAGAAAAGAATTCTGTGATTTCTTCTTTTACGTAAACCCTGCTTTTATGTGACTTTGAAGGCTGAGTATTGTGTTCCCTTTATTCTTTTCAAACCCATGTTCTTCTCAGATGACACTCGCTCGCTCTTCTTCGCTGTAAGATCAGAGGCTCCGGCTGTTTTCTACACTTTGCTCCACTCTTTACTCTTATTATTCTCCAGATGAGTGTAAGCCCTCTGATCCAGAGTCTCTTTGGTTCCAGGGCCTTGCTACAACTTGTTGAGTCTTGTGCTGAAAGCATTTGCATTACATAATATTAAAGAATAAAGAGCAAGTATTTCTAGCCCCGAGTCAAGTCAGACTTGTTTGTATTGCTCAGTACAACAAACACAATGTCATATTGGGCTTGTTTCACCCTCGAAGGAGTCCAGGAAATCCATTAGACGAAGCACAGAAGTACCTGTACAGGTGCTGCATGAATAGTTTCTTTATATTATAACTTGTGTTCAAACAATTTTCTGTCACTTTGTAAATGATTGAGTCTGTGAAAGCAGCACTTGTGCAGTTGTGCTTTTCAGGAAATCCTCTGCGGGCAGGTCAACACCACACCTGTGCTTGAAACTTTGATCAGATCGCTGGACATGAAGTACACTGAGTACAGGGAGGGTTAAAAAGGAATCTTTTAGACAGCAGATAAATAACTGGTACAGGCACGCCTGGAAAAAATGCAGCCTGTAACTCAAGCACAGCAAGTTTTAACAAGTTAGCCCAGAAAAACATAAACACATCACTTTTCTCTGCTGGCAACGTGAAAGTGTGGAAACTGAACGGCGGAAACAACAAAAAATGTCCCGTAAGAGTCGGGAAAGCCTGATAAAATCTCATTAAAGAGGAAAAACCCACTGAAACAGAATGAGGACAGGACACAGCTGAGCATAAATACACTCAACACAAACAAGGCTGGATCACTAAAAAATGGGTCCACATTCATCTTGTGTGTGTTTTTTTTTCTTGTGGAAGAATCTTGTGAGAAAATGTAATTTTATGATGTTCAATTCAATTCAGTTTTATTTATAACAGCGCCAATCCACACCAGACAGTCGCCTCACGGCGCTTTGTATTGTAGGTAAAGACCAGCAATACTGCAGAGAACCCAACGGTCAAAACGACCCCCTATGAGCAGCACTTGGTGACGGTGGGAAGGAAAAACTCCCTTTTAACAGGAAGAAACCTCCAGCAGAACCAGGCTCAGGGAGGGGGGGGTCATCTGCCGTGACCGGTTGGGGTTGGGGGGGCAGAAAGAGGACAAAAAAACATGCTGACTCATGACAACTGATTGATTTATTTTCACACTGAGCCAAAGTCCTGTTTGGTCACCTCTGCTGCTCCAGGCAAAGCTGTATAGTTCCATGACAGGAAAAAAATTATGGCCATTACTACAATTACTCTCATTATGGATGCATTAGGTTGCGTCTGACATACTGGAAACTAACACATTTTAAACTGTTCTCCCACTAAAAGCTCAACAACTGTGAGTTTAATGCAGTGCTGTACGTATGAAACAGTGGAAACCAGCAAATGTTCACATTGAAGAAGCTGGTATCAGTGAGTTTTGGAGCATCTGCGCTTAAAGATTGTCTCAAATAATCAGAATTATTGACACTTAACATTATTAATCAGCTGATTGATGCACAAAATATCTCTAGACTGCTGAGTGCTTTTTGAAATGCTTGATGAAGTGATGACCAGAACATGCACAATGAGGAGGGGGGGTGCCAACATGGGCCCAACAAGCACCTTTGGCACACGTCTGCTGCCGTTGCGCTGCAATAAAGGTGAAATATTCCAAGAGAATCCGGGTTTCCAAATGCTACTCTGAGAATCCACAGACCTCATTGTTAACAGATATCCTTTGGAAACAATGTCTGCTGAAATAGACGTGCACAGTTCCAGTGAACTGTTGACGGTGGTGCCTGCAGATTATCCTATCGTTGTTTGTGGAAAGACGTTTTTGCTGCCTGAGCTTTGCAGATGCCATGGTAACATGTGGTCTCACAGTCCACAAAGACATCTGCAAACCTCAGCAGATCAAACTGAAAACAAACAAAAAAAGTTTCAATGAGACTAAAACCTCTCCTTACACCCACTTCATGTGTCTTACAGTGTGAACACTGGAGCTGTCCATTCAGTGGGTGCGTGGAACAACAAATTCCTGCTCTGGGTGGATCCCCACGTCAGCACGGATGAATCAAACTGAGGAGTGGGTGGGCCCTCCTCTGCCCTCAAAGTACCAATCAACCTTAAAAAAAAGTTATGAGGGCACTGCTCCTAGCAACAACAAAGCACAGCGGGGAGAGCGGCTGTTACGAAACACACGGAAAAAGGAAAAAAGGCCGAGGTCCAACCACAGAAGCTCTGCAGAATCAACTGACCCTCTTCCTCTGGACGGGCTGTCTCGTGTACATTCCCCATGTGAATGATTATGCAGCTTTACTACAGCAGCATTCATTCTGAAGTCAATACACTATGTGCTACTGTGTGTGTGGACCTCTGTGAGTCTTCTTTGTTCTTACAAAACACACTCAAAATGCAAAATTACAGTCTTTAATGAAAAATAGCCACAACAAATCTGCACCTCGGTGCAGCGAAATATGCACATCTTGACATAATCAACAACTGTTCATCAAAGGGAAATTTGATACTTTTGCTCGCCGCTGCACGTAAACAGGAAATGGTGTAAAACAACAACAAGGACAGTAAAATGCACAACTTTTCAAATCTTTTCATAAATAAGAAAAATACGGTTAACCAGCATACACGTCTGAGTCAGAGAGAAAGAGCGCAGTTTGGCCTAAACATCTGGAGGCTTGGCGAGAGCAGAGGAGAATCTGACACAGAAAACCACACGTGTGTGTGTGTAAAACCACACTCGCCAACCCAGCGAGTGACTCATGTATTTGATTTGAAGGCTGGATTGGACACTGACTCACACGCTGGCTTTAATTCTCTGCCAGGCCTATAGAAATGTAAACTGTCAGTCTCTACAGCTGAGTGCACATCCCAGATCAATGACACTTCTTGTAGTGCAAAATTTTACATTTTCGAAGCACACGGAATAAACTACACTGTAGTTCAGCCTCCGAGAAGAAAAAGGAAATCTGCTGACACGTCTTTTGAGGAAGTTGCATGTAGAACGAGGAGAGACGGCTTTCCTTTCCCGTGTCGTTTTCATAAAGTCTTTATAACGTTCTCAGTATCTCAGCATACAGCCACACTGTACGCGGGTGCGGGAGTATCGGGGGTCCTTTTGTCCGTCGTCTTCAGAGCGTTCGTCTCCATCAGTTTGCTTCCGCTGGACATTGCGTGGGTGTTGATGTTGCGAGAATGATGGACCGAGCTGAAAAACTCGCGGCAGCGCTTGCCAAGTAGGTAGAGGATTTCAAAAAAGGAGAGGAGGATGCAGGCCAAGCTGGTGACCACCATGAAGATGGTGAAGATTCTTTTCTCAGTAGGCCGAGCGATGAAGCAGTCCACCGTGTTGGGACAGGGCACCTCTGAACACTTAATGAGAGTGGGGAAGTCGTAGCCCTCATAGATGTAGTAAAGGAGGTAGACAAAGGTGGCGTCCACACCTATTTTAAAGACCAAAGTGAGGATGTAGGTCCACCACAGGCCTCCGCGCTTCTTGCCAGTATTTTGGTAGAGACTCTTGCAGTTCTCCCCATACTTGAGCCGGTGTTTCCGTTCCCGGTCCTCCCTGTAGGCCACGTGCATCACCACCAGCAGCGAGGGGCAGGTGACAAAGATAAGCTGCAGGGCCCACAGGCGCACGTGGGACACGGGGAAGAAGTGGTCATAGCAGACGTTGTGGCACCCGGGCTGAGCTGTGTTGCAATTGAAGTCTTTCTGTTCATCCCCCCACACCTTCTCTGCTGCCACCACAAACACCATCACCCTGAAGAGGAAAACAATAGAGAGCCACACTCTGCCGAAGGCTGTGGAGTATCTGTTCACCCCGCTGAGGAGGCCCTGGAGGAATGCCCAGTTCATGATGACTTTTGTTCACACTCTGTCTTCTCTTCCTGCTGATGGAAGACAGAGGAATCCCTTTTCAGCCGCAGTGGCACAGACCAACGTCAGTTCTGTACCAGCCTGAAACAAAAGGAAAATACAGTTCAAGCCCAGATCCATAAAAAGGGAAAAGAAACAACGTGAGGAGGAGCTCGCTCGGGAACGCACACGTTCGCGTGTTTACGCTGTTTCAAAGTAAAAACGTTTAAACTGAGCAGAAAAGCGACTTTAAAGTCACGATATAACGTCTGTTTTCACTGACATAACTTCTGACTTCAGCGTTCATCCACGCGCGGAGACGCAAACCAAACCAGCCTTTCACGTATCGAAGTTTAAACATTCCGTGCGCAATTGCGCATAACCAAAGTACACACTACAAGCGCCAAAACTCACAATAACAGCTTCGCTTTAGTATCACATCAACTTCTTTCCAGGTCCGTGTGAATACTTCCAGCTTAAACGCTGTTTTCGCGACTCGGAGTCGGAGCGCAGGAGCGGAGTTCGGACGATCCTGCCCGATAAGAGTCTAACAGCTCCTGACAGGATGGGAGTGGAGGGGGTGGAGTCGCTGGCACGTCTTGCCCTCTCAGCTTGTTCAGGTGAGGCACCTCTGCCCCACCTAGTACTAGTTCAATCATCGGGAGACATTCGGCTCATTTGTAACATGTAAGCGTTTCCCTGCATTTAATTGTTTTTAGTGTTATTTCCTCAAAATGCACATTTTAGCTGAATGCATGGAACTGAATGGTGAGGCGGTTTGACCCTGAGCCTGCTCAAGAGCACATCAAAAAGCTTCCAGGGAGACTACATCATCAACCTTTAAGGTGAACAGACAGAAGATGCATAAAACAAATATGTCTTTGCAACACTTTGTCTACGGACATTTATGCAAATGTGCCGCTCTCTAATGAGATATATTTGCATATTCAGTGGGTAACTTTTCCCAAACAAAACGGCTTGAAAAGTAATTTCTGCGAAAATGTATCAAACACTTTATGCTGTCTGAACTTTGGTTCTTATTCTGAGGATGAAATCACTTTTATAGCACTGACCAGACTTCAGGATATTATTCAGAGCTGGAGTTATAGGATGCTGTCTCAGCCCTCCCTGAGCCTGGTTCTGCTGGAGGTTCCTTCCTGTTAAAAGGGAGTTTTTCCTTCCCACTGTCACCAAGCGCTGCTCGTAGGGGGTCGTTTTGACTGTTGGGTTTTCTCTCTATTATTGTCGGGTCTCTGCTCTACAGTATAGTAGAATTTGAATCAGCCTTTATTAAGTATTTAGATTTCTGTTACGGAAAGTGTGGACATTTGTACATATTTAGGTATATTGTGCTTAATTTGCATATTAAACACAATTTTAGTAAACAAGTAAACAAAAAAAAATTCTTTAATGTAATGTTAATATTAGGGTGAATGTATATCAACTCCAATAACATATAAACTCTGGACGTTTTGTGATTAGCTTTGTATTCTGGCTGCTCTTGAAAATTTTATCAACTTTCAAACACATCTTTTCATGATGTGAATCAGTTCTGAAGGGCTTCAAA
>VUQK01015250.1:0-13246 GCA_015106715.1 Bujurquina vittata
ATCACTTTTTCACACAGGGCCATGGTGGTTTGGATTTTTTTTCACCTTTTACTACTACACACCTTCATTTACAACTTGCATTTTGTGTTTACTTGTGTTGTCCTTGACTATTGTTTAAATTGGTTTGATGTTCCGAAACACTTAAGTGTGACAAACACGCAAAAAAACAGGAAACGAGGAAGGGGGCAAACACTTATTCACACCACTGTATATTTGCATATATGCACTTGCACTTTGTACCTGCCTCGACTTCTTGAACTTTTGGAGTATAAAGAGAACTTGTGCATTAACACAAGTTAAGTCTGTTTATCTCGGCGTCCTGCGGTTGGGTCCAACTCAGAAACACAGCGCAACACAACATTCCTCTAAAACCTTTACATTTTACATGCTGTTGTGACACTTTTTTGGATAATTTCAACGTGCCATAAACCACAAAGAAACAAAAAAATACTTTTTTTAAACACATTTTCCTCGACACAGAAGTGTCATGGCCGTGTTCCTCAAAACTAAATGAGAAAAAGTTGCACAAAAGCCTTTCAAACCACAGGAAATGTATTTTGAGTGTGTTCATAACTTCATTTTTGTAGTAAGAATTATGCGACAAAACGACAGCATGTGGATCAAATAGTTCCATCAAACTCTCACAGAGACAAACGTTATTTTGCTGTAGCACCGGAGAGCTGGCGGATAAAACAAAAAAACATCAATTCCCGGTAAAATGATGTCGCGTCCTTTTGTTGCAGGTAGTGTCTCACATGAGAATCCCGTGATCGTTGGTGCTGACGGTGTGATGATGGACATTGAATGTAGGAAGTGCCGTGAGCGGCTGATCGGCTCGATAAAGCACATGCATAGTAATGTTTTTTTGTGTGGGTTTTTTACGTGATTTCTGCAAACCCGTTAGAGGAAGAAAACAGCGCTCGTAGAATGTGTCAAATGCAACTCCTCTGGTTTTGTAGTTTTGGTGCAACAGCCATGTGATTCATTCACGGTTTGGTTCACCGAACCGTGGTGTCTGTCCTGCGGTCATTGGTGAACCGCAGTGAACCGTTACTCCTGTGCTGCCCACTGAAGAGCATCCTTTCTTTGCCTCGTGGATGGATGGATGAATAGATATTTAGGAATTTGGGATTAAATCATATATTTGTCTTATAGTTAAATGATTATTCTAAACTGATCGTGGGTGTGGCTGGTTGCCTGTGCGTTAGCCCTGAGACGGATCTGTCCAGGGGGTACCCCGCCCTCACCCTGTGACCACAGGCTCTGGGCTTTGGGTTTTGGTCACTGCGAAGGATTCCTGGTCTATAAAAGTCTGAGAACAAAGTGCATCAAAGCTGTAAGGGAAACCGTGTGTGATGAGAGCAGGGCCGAAGACCAACTTAAAGAATACAGACTTTAGATCACTGATTAGAGGAAATGTGTGTGAGAGGCACGGCGATGCACCTTAAAAGAAAACCAAAACCCCAGCGAAGGCCAAAACAGGAAGTTGTGCAGTTTACCTCTCAAAGAGGCTTCTAGTTTAACCTCAAACCTCTTTGCAGCCCTCTGACCTACACAGACACGTCGAGGGAACCTCGAGGCTACAGAACCTCACAAAACAGCTGATTTCCTGGTTCTCTACCAAAGGGATTTCCTCTCACAGCCAACTTTATTGTTTCTCACACTGTCCCGCCTGATATCCTGTTGCTGAATAACCTTTACATCATACTGCATAACCTGTATCACCACAGCGGTCTTGATAAGCTGGTTTCCAGCAACAAGAAAGGGCTTTCACAGATACACGTCATTACCATAAAAATGGTCACCAAAAGTGAATGAAGGGAAGTCCCGATGACATCTAATGCTGGTCATAAGAGGAAGTGGAAGACACGCCATATCTAAGCAACACATGTCTGAAATCAGTTATTCTCTCAGCTTTTAGCAGACATGCTCACAAAAATGGATTTTCTACTCAGACTTTTATTTACCCTCCTGTTTGGTAAGTTATTCACATTTTCATTCAGTTTGTGTGTGTGTGTGTGTGCGTACGTGAAAGAAACAAACTGCAGTTAACTGGTTTCTGTGGGATTTGGCTGGTTTCGGTCTGAAACTCGCACTAAACGTGTTTGTTGCAACATCAAAACACTCGTGTTTGAGAGTCATTCACTGCTGCCCTTTTTCTCAATTTCAGTGTCTGATTCAAAACTTGTGCACAATTTGAACACCACTGTCACGGACTCGGCACTCCTGCTGTGCAGCATGGCAACGGAAAAGATGACGGACTTGACTAATCTTCGGTTTCACTGGCAAGACAACAGGAAAGACGTTTTGTACTCCTTCAATAAAGGAAAGAAGATGCCCAAGCATATAAGTGACTGCTATCTGAAGCGGGTCTCAGCCTTCCCACAGGACATGATCACGGGAAACATTTCAGTCTTACTCGACAATTTGACTCTGGAGGATAACGGGAAGATCTTTGAGGCGTACACTACAGTTTTTAATGGCCCCCAGACGATAGTGCAACCCACACAGGTCTGCCAGATAAACCTGTATGTAACAGGTGAGGGAGGAAGTTGGTCTGGCTGATACGTCTGATGAACTGCATTATGTCAGTGAGGTTTCTGTGAGGGCGCTTTGTGCACAGTAAACACGCAGAAGTGGTTTCGGATTAAAGAGAAAAGAGAACATGTGAGCCTTTTTTCCCTCTGTGTTGCTTTCACTTTAGTTAGATCCCAGGATTTTACAATATAATGTATCACATACAGTGACTCAATACACAAATGATCATGTAGTTTATGTTTTAGCTCATTACCTTTAAATGTTATCTAAGTTCTATAGTTTGTACTCCCTTACGTTAATGTGGGTTAGCCTAAAGATGCTAATGACTTTATTCTAGATTTAGCTAATCACTTGCTGCCGAGCGATTTAAAATAAAGAAAAAAGTTACTATTACAGTTTCATAAAAATGAAAAACTAGCTGTTAGCTTTGGATAGAATTAACCTTCATGCTAAGCTAAATGTCACTTGGTTAGCCTTAAAGATCAGAAGAAATTATTTAGATTAAGTGGCATTAGCCACTCTAAATGTGACTGTTAGCTGATCAGTATTCTTAGTCAAGGGCAGGACAAAGATAGCTGTTTCCAGCCTGTTGTTAAAGATTAACAAGTCAATGGTTAGTGTTTCTAGCTGGCAGGTATTGTTAGCTTTGGACAGAACCAGGTTAGCTGTTCTAGTCTGTATTTTAAGCGAAGATACCTAGCTGCTGGTTAGAGTTGGCGGATGCTGTTAGCCGTGCAAGCCAAAGGCGACCGCAGCTTTCACGAGGTTTTTGGCCAGCGGTTGTGGAATATACACTTTTCCCTAGCAACAGGTGGGTTACTTGGGAAAAATAAAGGTCACCGATTGGTCTTTAGGCCTGTGTGACTTTAGCAATTATTTTTGCAGCGACTGCCATTAACCTCCAACAACTTCTCACAGCCATTTGGGGAATATTCACTTTCCCTTCACATCTGGTGGTTTCCAGGTGGTCATGGACTAGTCTCCATGGCAGACACAAGATGATGTCACATGGTTAGCGGTCACGTGTTTGCAAAACCTCAATATATATGAAAATGATATCAATTTAACCAAGCTAACCCTCACTGAGAAAGTAAATACGCATCGTAAAGGTGAAAGTGACTTTTTTCAGTAACCTTAATTAAACAGCCTTCCCCTCTCTCCTCAGTGCCCTACAAGGACCTCAGGCTGGCTGTACACACTGAAACAATGACATCCGTGTGTACTGTGCACGGAGGATTTCCAGCTCCTGAGATACACTGGATCACCCACCACAACGGCTCTGAGTTCTCAGTGGACCCGAGGGACGTGGAAACAATAACAGTGCAGGACCCCGACAGCCTCCTGTACACTTCCAGAAGCACTCTGAGCATCCCTGCAGGTCCTCACCAGGCGCTGACCTGCCTGTGCCACAATCCCACTCTGAACGTGACCCTGAATGCCACCTACACTCTCATCAAAGGTAGGCACCCAAAGGGTCAGGTATGGCCCACTCTGGGTCAAGCATGGCCCACTCTGGGTCAAGCATGGCCCACTCTGGGTCAAGTATGGCCCGTCACACTGAAAGAAGCTCAACGGTTCCAACAGCAGCCAAGAAACCAGAAAACTGGTTTGGTTAGCTGAAGCTCATAAATCTAAATCAAAAACATCAAATAGCCTATAAAAGCAAAACAGCTGCATCAAATCAAATTCAGGAAAAACTGGAAAATTCTAAAATAGTGGAAATATATAAATAAAGATAAAGTAAAGGTAGATAATTAACACCTGCCTCATGCACTGAAGGCTGTGTATCTACTAAAGCCAAGAGTAAAACATAAAATGTACAAAAAAAACCTGATCAGGGAATAAAATGCAACAGAGTAAAACTACAGATTACTTAAAATGAAGAAAATAGGAAAGAAATTAAAATAAGTCACGTCTTTAATCACAAACAAACGGCTCAGAGATGGTTTTTGATGATGAACTCTGATCAATAAAAGCGTCTGAAGGCAGTCATATACTGACCCCTGCTGGACACACTGTGTAATGAAATAATGACGTCTTTACAGACGTCGTCCTTTAGAGTTTTTTGTCATCATGATTCAATTTCTTATTGCAAGAGGATGTGTCACTCACAGGTGACGACTGTTAAGTTGTACATTATACACACCAAGCCAGCACGTTTGCATAGTCAGGGTAATTTCATGCATCTTCCTCTTAATTATGATACACTAAATGGTGCTCTTCATCTCAAAGTTAGTCAGCAGTTCTTTGCTTTTTCCAACTGTCGGGAAGCAGGAAGAGCTTTTGGGATACAGACTGTGTCTTTCTGCCTCTGCAGGTGCAGCAGTGTGGAGTTTACCTGGCCGCTCTGCAGGGCTCGCAGTGGCTGCTGCTCTTCTTCTAACAGCTCTGCAGCACCTCTAGTTCACACGGATGTGACTTTACCGGCTCTCCTGAAGCATGTGACACAGCAGGATCCCGGTGCGTTTACATCCTCAATACAGGACTTCAAGCTGGATGAATCCGTGTATTTTATCCACACGGAGAGAGAAAAATCAGCTCATTCCTTTTCAGTTCCTTTCCCAGAGTCTGGTTTTGGCGTCAGACGACTCCGGCTGGTTCTGGAGGGTCAAAATGTAAATTTATGCTACTCCAATACTACTCCAACGTTATAGGAAACCTAAATCAGAGATGTTTGAAAATGCTGCAGATCCAGTTTTAGTCTGACGGGCAGCGAATGTGGAAGGAGCCTCACAGACTGAGTTTCATCAGTCATAAAAATGAAACCGGGGGACTTTTCCACCTGTTTAACATAACCCTGCAGAGGGGATGGAGATTTTCAAGAACATGGCAGATGTGTGGAGCTGCAGTAACTACAGAGGTAAAGCTGCTGTTGAAGCGAGGCTGAGATGACGGTGACGGTCAGTGAGCAGCAGCGTGGCTTCATGCTGAGAAGGAGCGCTGCAGATGAGATGTTTGCAGTGGGAGTGCTGAAGAACACGTTTGTCCTCAGTGATGGGCTCAGGACCCGCTGGCTGAGGACTGAAGACCTTTGCAGCCTCTCGCTCTAAGATCTGTGGACTCGGATTCTTTTGGAAAGCAGATAAAAACTCGTGTTTTCAAACCTTTGAGTAGCCTTTTGTCTTCATGCTTGAAGCACTTTGTGATATTTATCTTGAAAGCTGCTATATGAATGTGTTTTAGTTCATTCTGACGGTTCCTGTAAAGTCCACGTATCTATTCGCTCCCAGATCAAACGTACGGGTCTGTAGAGCTGTTTATGCGTCTGGATTTTTGCACTTATGGAAATGTTCTGATGCTACCGATGGTGCTCGCCCTCTGGTGTAGGAACTATTTAAATGTATTTATTGTTATTTGAACTCTTTTAATGAGCTGTGATGACGGGCTCCTAACAGCGTGACAGGATGACCTCAGCTGTGATGTAGACAAAAAGCAAACAGTGGCGGAGGACAGCGCTGGATCAGAGTGTTAATGGACCTTAATCACTTGATACACTGCTGGCTTCATCGCTAAAAATAAAGTCTGAGGAACTCTATCAAGTCTGGAGATGGTGGACGGGACGAGTTACTCTTTGCTTTGATGAACACACATTGAAGCCCTCACGGGTCTCCAGGCTGTGGAAACAGCTTCTTCCTTATTGTGAGAATATCTGAGTTTGAAGGTGCTTTTTGTGTTTACCTTCTGCAGAACGTAACCTCTACCAGGAGGGGGCAGCGTTTCACTCGTGGGTGTGTTAATTTCCTTTGCTGTAAATAATATGACCTTCCTGGTTCAATAAATGTTACGGCGCCATCCTGTGGTGCAAACTGGTACTGGTTTAGACATGAAGTCAGTTTGTGCTTCTTTGCTTTCTGTTGATGGTGTTAGTTTGTTTTAAGGTTTTAAACTAATTTTAAACACAAATTTCAATAAAAAAACATTAACTTTGAAGTATATTCATCATATATTTCTGTGTGCTGCTGTGATGTCATCGCACACGGTCTAAAATACAGGTGTAGATATATTGATGCCTTCAGGTTTATGAAGTCCTGTTTTGAAGCTTCAGTTGAGGGTTTACACCATCGCCAACCCCCCAGGTGTGACAAGGATGGACGGGTCTGACTGTGAAACCGCATGCTCATTGGATAGCGATTTGTGACTGACAGGTCATTAGCCAATGAGTGGGCAGCTTCATACCACAAATAATGCTCCATATTAAAACTTATTAAAACAGGATGACCGAGACAGAATGAGGGCGACTGAGTCCACGAACTCCTCAGGAAAGAGGTCAAAACAACCACAGCTATCGCCATCTGGTGGCCTTCAGAGAGAAAGCTGGTACTCCCACATCGGCTTCATTGTTTCTAGACGTGGAATCTGCATCCATGTTTTTGACTGTGGATATTAATCATAAAAATGCTTCCTACCCTGAATTTACCTTTCTGCAGCTTTTTGTAATTTTGAGAGGAGCTGACTGATAATGGAAAGCTGTGTGAAACATGTCTGCCTTTTTTTAATATCACAGGCTTTAGATGTTATTGTAATCTCTTGGTAATTATTCTATAATTAATAATTTCACCTGTGGGATCAATAAAGTATCACTGTGTGAGTTAAAGAAATATCTGCTTCTTATTGGTCAATTATTGGTTAATTATTGATTTATTTAGTGTATAAGAAAATCAAATCAATCGATCATATTGTCAGTTTGTTTTGGTCGGGGTCCTCAGTCTGCAGCATCGGATTCACATCAAACCTTTCAGGGACTAAATGCTGGACCCGGTCCCTGCCACCACCAGGCTTCCTCACTGAGGGGTTAAAGGTTCAGGTTTTTCCTTTAATTCGTCCCCCGTCTGCAGCGGTGAGGTAAATTGGGGGAAATGAAGAGTGTGTTTCAGATGCCGCCTGTGTGGCTGCATTAATGAAGTGTGTGTCTTTAAGGGTCCTGCAGGGTTAAGCCTGTGTTTGTGAAACAATGTCAGAGAAAAGGTGCTGCTGCACAAGTGGCATTAGTGGTATTTGGTGTGTGTGTGTGTATGTGTGTGTGTGTGTGTGTGTGTGTGTGTGTGAGAGGTTCAGACGCCCGACCCTCGGGGAGGGAAGAGGCGACTTTAAGCCGTTGGGCAGACGGGCTCAGATGGAAGAATCGGGAACAATCGAACGAGCTAAACAAACGGAGGATTTTCTGCTCGGTCTGATCGTGTGTGGACACATGACGCTGCTGGAGGCACACTCAGAGGTCAGAGGTCAGACTTTAGCAAATACCAGACTACTAAAGACCTCGTGTGTAACATTTCATTTAGGTCGTTATCGGTGTGCACAGTACGTGGAGGGTGCCGCGCTCTGTTCAGCTCCATTCATTCAGACATAAATGATCTTTTAGAGTGAGTCTGAGTCCTTCCTGCTGTACACTTCACTCATTTTTAAAATTTAACATTGATTCTGGCATCATTGAATGATTAAAGCTTGGCTAATAATTTGTATATTTCTGGCATAGTTTGAGTTTTTTCATCTGTCTGGGGCAACAACATGATTGCTTCAGTACTGAACAATCCCCTGGCTCTTATTTTGAAAGTTCAGCGGCCCTGGTTTATCCTCCTTTGGCCTCCGATGGAGCCATGATTTACTAAATAAACATCACATAATTTTCTCTGACTTTATAGAATCAAACTGTTAGAACCCAGAAGAGTCGCCCCCTGCTGGTCATGAGAAAGACTAAAGTTCGAAGGCACTGGTTTCACTTTTCAGACTCAAAGAAATCACAGAGAGCTGGTTTCAAAAAGCTCTGATTCTAGCAGTCTACGCTTTCAAAAGCATGACCTCACAAACCAGTGGGTGATGTAACACAGGCTACGTCCATCTTTTAAATACAGGCTATGATAAACACTGCTTCCATTGTGTTTGTGATAACCTGGTTGCAGTCCTTTGCCTGCACAAGTTGGATTTACAGGTTTTAGGAGTTAAACTTTATAAATAAGGTGGCTCAGATGTGAAAGTGTGGCTGTAGTTTCCCTGAAGATCGTTTATAACAGTCAAAGCAAAACTAATTTAGAACAATTCAACTGATCGTTAAAGGAAAAGTCAGTTCACGGGGTCGAACTCCCAGCATGCACTCAGTCAGTGCGGGCCTCCTCGGGAGCCCCTTGTCCCTGGTTCCCATGTCTCTGCTGGGATTAATCCCTGAACCACAGGTGTGATAATCCCAAACAGAATGGCCCTGCTGAACACAGGGACTGACGGTGCTCAGGCCCCAGTCTGCTTTGATCAGAGCCAACAACAGCTGTTCCTGTTGGTCCACAAACTGAGCCGGGACTGCCGAAAACACGAGAGGCCAAACAACCCGACCAGGATGCTGGCTGACAGACAGGGACGGGTGGAGGTGATGGAGAAACTCACAACAACCCTCAGTCTGCACAGATCCAGCAGCAGGAAGAAGTATTTTACCTGTCACAGTGTTGAGGAGACACCGAGCTCAACCACAGAACGGAATGACTTCCTAATCTCATAATCCCATATTTTACTCGCAGCAAATCACAGCAAACATATCACAAGTTTTAGCTGAGACATGTTTTCCATTTCAGCAATAATACGAGCTCATTTTGAATTTGGCAGCAGCACACCTTAAAAAAGTTGGAATGGGGCAACAAAAGGCTGGAAGAGTCAGTCGTACTAAAAAGAAACAGCTGGGGGGACATTTTTTCACTGATCAGGTCATTTGGCAGCAGGTCAGCAACATGATTGGGTATAAAAAGAGGACCTTAGCTAGGCAGAGTTTCTCAGAAGAAGAGATGAGTGGAGGTTCACCAATGTGCAAAAATTTACAAATTGTGGAACAGTTTCAGAATAATGTTGCTCAAGTTAGACTGTGGATATCTGCAGATTCTGAAGAAATCTCTGTGTGCAGGGACGAGGCTGGAAACCGGTGATCTTCAGGCAACAGACCTGAATCCGGTAAATAGAAGACACCGTGCCATCCACAGATGCAGGTTAACGCTCCATCTTGCAAAGAAGAAGTCAAAGCTCATTTAAAACGGACGGAGGTAAAGTGGAAACTGTTCTGAGGTCAGATGGATCAAAATTTGAAATTCTATTTGGGAAACATGGATGCTGTGTTCTCCCGACTAAAGAGCAGGGGGACCATCCAGCTGTTCTCAGCTCAGTTCAAAGCCTGCATCTCTGATGGTTTTGGGGGGGGGAATCAGTAGAACTGGCAGCTGGCACATAGATCCAGGTTTCAGGGCAGCATGTGCATCCCATTTTTATTCATAAAACGTGTTTGTTCTTTTTAGTTTGGACTTGAAGAGGATTCAGAGGCGATCAGAGGAGGACCGAGTGTTTCTGATTTAGACAGCTCAGGCACTGATTGCACTTTGGAGCTCCTGCACAGCACTGAACCAGGTCCAGGTCCTGATGGCAGATGGAAACCCTGAGGGAGAGGAGGACAAGATCACAGAGCGACAAAGAGCCAGAGAGAGGCTTAAAGTTACAGACAAATGGAAGAAAACAGTCAAACTTCAGTCCAGAGCATAAAAAAGATCCTCCCGGATATCCTCGAGGAGAAAAGGGTGATGACGATGAAGATCATCTCCTTCTAATGAAGAGGAAAAGCTCTGCAAACTTTATAAATGCTCTTCAAAATGCAGCCTGTCACAGATGCTTTTTACTCTTTTTAGATCAGAAGTGGATTATTTTTCTAACGCAGCGCAGCAGCTGATCTAAAGCTTAACGAAGCGAGTAAACAGAGACCTGCCCCTGACCCCGAGGATTTTATTGTTCCACAAATATGACCCTTTTTTAGCCCGGAGGGAACCACAGCTAGAAGATGAACCTGGTTCCAAAATGTGGGCAGAAAGGAGCTCTTTCATCCGCTCTAACCTGAAGACACCTACCCCAACGTTTACCCAGAATGCGCTTTGTGAAGTTTCCCCAGTAAAAGCAGATCAAACGAGCAGTTTATCAGCGCGTGTTTCTGCAGTTTATTCAAACTTTGGTAGATCCGTCACACTGATGCTCAGAGTGGGTGTAAAACTGAACTGTTTGCAGCTTAAATCTGTTTTTCACATCTGCTACTTCCTGTTCTGCGGATCAAACATGTACTTCAAAAATATTCATGTATTCAGTATGAAGGTAAGACTGTGCAGGGCTTCATTAAATGCCAGTTACTGTATTTATAAAAAATCAGCTGATTCTGACGGAGTCAGCTGGAAACTTTCCATCTCATTTAACGACTCTTTTGATTCTGAAAGTTGAACGCGTCATTTTTAAAAGAGAATCGTTTATAAAGACGATTTAGAAATAAAGATCACGTATGAAGAACTCCAGCAACTAAACAGACGTTAATTCACCTGTTTGTCCACTGGAGGGCAGCCTTTACCAGCTAATTCCCAAACACATATGTGAGCTGGTGTGTGAGTGTGTGCATGCGTGTGTGCGTGTGTGTGTGTGTGTGTTGATGAGAAGCTTAAACTTTCCCATTCTGAGGTCTCGTTATGAGATGCCCGATTAGCAGATGTGTTGTTGCTCGCTAACGTTGTTTGTGTTGCTGCTCAGATAAGGCCGAGCGACACCCTGCAGTGACCAAAAGCTCACACGTGCGCGCGCAGATACACACACACACACACACACACGCTGTGGGGACTTTGTGGTAATGTAGCCTCCCTGTTGTCCTGTCAGGTTGCATTTCACACTGTCAGGGTCACACACCATGTCCTGGGCTAAGCCTCCTCTCCCTTTGATTCACACACACACACACACACACACACACACACACACACACACGGGGGGTGACGCTGCAATCAGATTAAATGCAAAACGCATGTGCTGCACATCAAAGTGCAGCCGGCTGTGTGTGTGTCCTTTGCCATGTGTTGAACAACAATCGCACAACATTCAGAGAAACTCGGACTCGGCAATGATTCATTTTCTTTTCTTTTCAACACCTTCTCGGATCTCAGGAGGAGGAGGAGGGCCGGGCTCCATCGAGTTACGACCCAGGTTGTAATAAATCAGAAAGAAATGATTAAAAAGGACTTAAAGCCCGTCTCAGCAGACTGTATCTGAGAGCAGCGGGGTTACCACATAAACAGAGCGCGGGCCTCAGCGCCGGCCGGCCTCGCTGCCCCGGGATCTGCCCGCTGACCTTTATATGAATAGAGGAAGATATTGACTGACAGTGCGGCCTGAATAGGAAGCCTGGTTAGCTCCCAGTCGAGCAGAGGGGTAAGCTGATACCCCCGTGTTCCCCCACTGCCTGAGTAAACACCTCAGCCCCAGAGCAGAAACTGCAACAGTGACGAAGAGGTCAGACCTGCACACCCTCCTCCTCCTCCTGCCCACTCGGTCACAAGGCCAAATCGATGCATCTGACCCCGCTTTTCTTCAGCAAATGAACTCTCACCCCGACTCTAACAAAGAGAGGCAGAGAGGGAAGACTTTGTTTTCGTCCAGTCGAGGGTCGGCGTTAGTGGTGTGAGAGTGAGATGGACGGGGAGGGAAGTGTGTGTGTGTGTGTGTGTGTGTGTGTCTGATGAAGGTGTGTTACTTCAGCTCTGTGGGTCGCACCACGTACACAACAACTTTTACCAACTTTTAACAACAAAAAAGGATCCGAGCTGAAGAGTCGTTGCTCACTCACAGTAACTGTTACTTTTTTAAAAAAGTAATAGATTACATAACTTATTGAGGAAGCTCAGCACAGCTGCTGATTTTCAGGTCTCAGCCGGGTTTGTCGCGGCCTTATTTTGGTTTCTATTTTCTTGTTCTGCTTTTTTCTGTTTGTTGAATTTTCCGTTTTCATTTCCAGCAGATTAGGATTTTTATTTCTCTTGAAGTTTTGAGCCTCCTCTTCCTCTTCCTGTTTATGCTTTATGTTTCTTCTGGCGATGAAGCTAGAACTTTTGTTTCAGGTCTTGATTGATTTTTGTATTTTAGTTCCCGGTCTGATCCCTCTGTCTCTTCGGTGAGCCTTCTTCTCTGTGCTCAGTATTTGTCTTCCTGTTACTTCCTGTTTTACTTTGAAGGTTAGCGTTCTGTTGTACCTGCTTCCTGTTTTTCCCTGTCTTCACCTGTGTTATGTTCCCACCTGTGTATACACAGTCCTTTCTTATCTTCATACTGCATTGAAGTGTCTGTATGTCTTCCTGTTTGAACGTTGCTGCCCGCCAGATTAAACGAGTTCTGGGACAGTAAAGACGGACTGAGGGAGTGTGCGGGGGCAGCACATCTACCACATATGTGGGCACAAAGACCAGCAGTGCAACTTTATACTGATTCTGTAATGCACGGGGAGCCTGCACGGCTGCTCACACTGGAGTAATGTGATCGCTCCTTTCTGTCCCCGTCAGGAATCTGACTGCAGCGATTTGGACCAAAAGAGCAACAGATGATTCACTAAGTCCAGCGTGCAGTGCGTTACAGTCGGCCAGTAACAATGTAACAAAAGCAATTTTATTTTGAAAGGACTTGAATCTGTTTTGCACAAACAGTGGTGGTGGTGGTGGTGGGGGTTTCTGATTGAAACTGTGATTGGTGTGTGAGAGAAAGATGTGACAGCTCACCTTTGGAGATGCACGTGTGTGAAGGTATTTAATAAAGTCAAACAGCTGGAGTCAGCAAACATCTGCAGCTCCTGTTAATGTTTGTGAAAGCAGCATCGGCCCGGTGAGCCCCCCCCCCCCCCAAAACACCCTTTTTCCTGTTTTTATTTTTTTTTCTTCTTCCCCCACCTCTTGAA
>VUQK01015252.1:0-16789 GCA_015106715.1 Bujurquina vittata
GATTTTATTGACCAATATACTGATGGTATATCTGTTCAGCTGCTTGCTAAAGCAAATGTCTTATCAGCCAACATGCCAGCAAGTCATTGTATTAAGGTATGTAGCCTGCTGATATTCAAACTGGGCATCAGATGGGGGACAAAGGTGACTCGAGTGACTTTGAATGTGGCATGGTCGTTGGTGCCAGATGAGCTGGTCTGAATGTTCCTGATCTACTGGGATCCTCCCTCTCTAGGGTTTACAGACATGTGAAAGGGAGAAACTATCCAGTGAGTGGCAGTTCTCTGGGTGAAAATGCCTTGTTGATGTCACAGGTTAAAGGGAGCTGACAGGAAGGCAACAGAAACTCAAGTAACTCATTTTCATAACCATGGTATGGTTCAGGCTGTTGCTGGTGTGATGGAGCAAGGGATATTTTACTCACATACTTTGACCCCTTTGTATCAACTGAGCATCATTTAAACCCTAAATGGCCTCCACAGTCAGTTGAAACAGGAGATTCTCATCATGGATGTGCAGCTGAAAATTAAAACTGCTCTGAAGGCAAAAGGGGATCCAGCCAAGTGCTAGCAGTGTGTACCTAATAAAGTGGCAACGAGTACATATACTTGCATTTGATGTTTTACTTGCTGAAAACAGGAGGTTTGGCAAATGTATGCAGGCAAAACCGAGATCTAATATGACTTACACACTGTAAAGCCACCAGCTTGTCTCATTAAAAGCCTTTTACAGGATTTCTCCTTCTGTGTGTAACATTTTCCTCGTTACCTTTTTAGGTTTAAGGTGCTAAAATGTTCATTTTAGCACGTTAACGTGTTACCACCAGCTTTTTTCTTTAGGAGACAAACACAGCCGTGAATAATGAACATTTTGTGCCGTCACTGAAAGTCTTATTGTGTAAATGCAAGAGAGAAAGAATAACAGGAAAACTCATTTAACAGTTTTATTGTCAAGTATAAAACACACGAATGCAATAATTTATTTCCAAAATAAACTTTTGATTTACAGAGTGCCCCCAATCCATAAAAAAGTAAGCACACATCCAAGATACTTTATAAATAAAACATTTCAGGCCTTTGAAAACAACTTTAACAACATCTGAAGCAAAGTCACACACACACACACACACGCACACACACACACACACGCGCACACACACACACACACACACACACACACACACACCTGAGAGAGAAACTGAAGCATCATTTAGTCCCACTAAAGGTCTCATTTATTTTACCACTGCTTGTGCAAATGGACAAACAGCTAAAAACACTTTCATAAACACATAAAATCCGCCGCACAGCATGTCCTTTACAATCGTCTGTCGATTATTTTGCTTCAATCTCTCCGTCCTCTCCGAACCCCTCCCGCCCACCGCAAAAATAAAAGTCACAGTGAGGACCTCATTCGGACTTCTTGCTCTTGTTGTAAATAAACCCGTTGCTGCTGCGCAGGCTTCCGTTGTTGTTCACAGACTTCCTGCTGGACAGAGGGGTGACGGGCGCCTCCTCGGGCTTCAGGTACTCCTTCGTCACTTTCTGATAGATTGGATGGGTGGTCAGCACGTGCAGCAGAGTTTCTGTGGAAACAAAGCCAAAATAGGGATGGTTTATAAGTGGGTTGTCACTTATAAGCAGAACTCAAGGGAATCAAGAAAGAAAATGCATCCCACAGGCTGGACTTTAACTTCCCTCAACAACACGCAGGAATTCAATTCAACCGGGGAAAATACAATAATTACAATAGACAAATGAAGGGTATTCACTGATACACAACAGCACCTGGTTAACCCTGTGGTGTAGTGGGCATTCACTGACCACCCTGGTTTACGTAATGTTACAGGAGCTTTGGGAAGTGAATATTCCGACTGCTGTTGAGATCAGTGGCTCTCACCTTCAGTGAGCCGGCTCTGGCTCGAGGCGGCGGTGTAGAGTTCAGCAGGGCTGTGCTGAGGAAGACCCACCAGTGCCCCCATGAGGTCCGACAGCTCCCTTTCATTCAGGGTGCCTCCGCCCTCTCTGGCAAACATCTGTAAAACAAAAAGATTGAGCAATCAGGCAAAAAACCGTAAACAAGTGTTCTTGGCAAGACAACAGCAGGTACAACAAGGCTCCTTCTGAAGATGTCAGCTGTGTTTTTTGCAAGCAGACAGACAGACAGACACTTTATCAATCCCACAAGGGAAATTATTATATAACAGCAGCACAAATAATACAATCTACAGTAACTAAACAGCAAAGTGAGAGTGCCAATGATGAGTACTAAAATATACATATATAAACAAAAGAGTAAAGATATAAAGACAAAAAAACCGACGTACAAGAGAGCAGTGCAACCTGCATTGTTAAATAAAATTGTGGTGACCCCTGAGAGAGCGCCTAAAGGCATCTTTATGTTGGAGTAAATTTCCTCTTACAGGGTTTGGATGCATTTGCATTATACTGAAAATACATCCTTAAGGTGCATCACGTTTCTAAATGCAGTCACTAAAACCAAAAAAAAAGAACAAGCTTGAGGATAAATCAGCAGGACTTACAGTGAACGCAGAGTGAAGCAGAAACTTCAGGTCAACAGATCCAGTGAGGGGTGCGACACTAAAATAGATGTATCTGAGGTCCACCGTGTCATCCTAAAACACAACACGCAATCAGAGAGTTCATCAGTCCCCTTTTCCCTCCTCTGCTCTTTGTAAATGCTGCAAAACCTAAAACCAAAAAGGCACAGACTAGTTATTATACTGACTCATTTATGAATACAAAAAACAAATTAACAATACACTCCTTAGGGCGTATGATGAAGAGATCTGTTCGCTCAATCCTGCATCCAGGCCTTTTAAAACCAAGATGCTGTAGGTAGATGCTTCAAGCCTGCCGTGCTATGCAGTGGCCCAAAGAATAAGATTGCAGGTGTCAGGGCTCAGCTGATAAAGGAACTCATATCTCAACTGGTGGCATTAGATTAGGAATACATTGAAGGAGATCCTGGGATACACCTAGAACTTGCTGGAGAGTTTACAAATTATGTTCCCCTACAGAGTCTAGAGGGGTTTGGGGAAGTAACAACAGGTGGCCCAGAATACCTCAAGGTACTCCTGCAATGAGAGACGCACACCTGTAACGCTCCCACCACATGTGTAAGTATGAGATACAGATGGACGGCAGGCTGGTTTGCCCAAAGAACAGTGCATACCCCACAGATGTTCCTGAAGCAAGGAAGGCAAACTACAACAGTTTGTTTTGAACTAGAAGAACGTAAAGACAGCAGCCTTCCACCAAAGCCACTGTCATAACCACACCTTCCTGTTACAGTCTCCTCCTCTGCTCATGCAATTGATTCAGCAATTAATCAGCTTTCAAGATCTGACCATAGTTGACTCAGCTGGAGCAAGCTCTTGTGAAGAACAAATATTTGGCACTCAGGCAGTCTTTCAAAGCCATAAGAGGACACAGTCAGGCCTCGGCTGCACCTGTTCTTGCCCGTGTTCTGCTCAAGACGTTAGTTCAGGGATAGGCAAACTGCGGCTCGGGGGGCCACACCCGAGCCTTAATTCTCACTAAAAACAAATTTAAGTATTAACACTGTAATGCTTTTTAATGTTTATGTTTGATACGTATGCATCTGGCGCTGGCCCGGCCAGTCTGTCAAATTTAAAAAAACATCAATGTGGCCCCAGAGCCAAAACATTTGCCCACTCCTGTGTTACAAATACACCTGACTGTACCTTAGAGTAGAGGCCACAGATGTGGACAGCTGTCTGCTTGTCACTCAGCCCGAGGATGGAGGCGAGCTCCTCTGCGCTGACCTTTGCGTCCTGCGCTCCTGAGCGACACCTGTCAATCATTCTGTCCAGCGCTGCTTCTACTTCCTGTGCTCCCAGACTGACGGAGCGGAGGACAAAGAAAAATGAGGTAAGCTGGTGTGTGACGTTGATTAAAGCCCTTAAAGTTTAGTAAAACCCGACTGGGAGTCATTTCTTACCGGTTTTTGTGCAGCAGCGTCAGCGTTTCTCTGGCGGGAGACTCCAGCGGGAGAAAGAGATCACCCAGTTTACTGGCAGGAACCCCACCGTCCATCACATAGTCTGTAGCGGGGACCCCCAGGGCCCTAACGCACAGGAGGAAAAACTATGTTACAACAACTGACAGGCACACAAATCACTCACAAATGTAAAGCTTTTACTTTATTCTGTCTGCATGGCAGTGATTTTATTTGGTTTAACATATTTTATTACTAGAAGTTGCATTTCTGTGGAGAAATATAGGTGCATAAGCTCCAACTTAAAACTAAATTAAATACAATTTCCTATGACAGCTCAATCTGACATTTTCTAAATGTGGTAAAAACAAGAAGTGAGTCGTGTGCAGGAAAATCGCAGCTTGTTTCAGGCTCTAAACTGAATAGTTTCCTGACTGAATTTGGACGTTTTAGCTCAGGAGATGTTGAAAGACTCCCATGTTTAAATGTCCAACAGCATTGTAAAGCATGTTTACAGGCTGGTCCAACAAACCGTTTTGGCCTGTATGGATAGTTCTCAGTAAGGTCAGGAGGACACGATAAATGATGGATGCAGCTTCCTGGCTGTGAAAAGCCAAGCCAATGCAGAAGAGCTTTAAAGCTCCATTCTGTCTGGAGGCCTCCAGATGGCGATAGCTGTTGCAAAATGAGCTCTGGTCCTACTGAGGTTTTGCAGGCATGCGACCACTAACCATGACATCAACTTGTCTGAGATTTTGGATCTGTGACAGTGCACGAGCAAGTGAATAAGGCCCCAATCACACAGGCCTAGAGACCGGTCTGCCACCATCTGGCAACCACTTGTTGCTAGGGAAAAATCTGTTTTCCCCAACCTCTTTGTTTTGGTTGCTAGCATGTTGCTGCGGCTGTAGTTTTTAATGGAAGTGACGGACTTGTCTACAAATACTGTCCAGCTGCTCTCTGAGCTGAAGTGAAACCATGAAGAGTGCGACAAAAACTCATTCATGCTGAATTAAAAATTTTGCTCATACTATGTTTCATAAAGGAGGTTTATCGGGACTATGAAACTACCAATCACACACCACATCCAGTTTCGCCACGCCATTGTAGCAACATCCACCTTTTATAGTGACTCCAGTATTGACCGATACAGCTGGAGTTACTCTGTGTCTGCTAGGCCTCAGCAACTGCTCAGAGCTTTTGGGAGCTTTTTTATTGCATTATCTGACTAACATTATATCTGTGTGGTCCAGATAGTCCAGCTGTTGGTTACACTAATTAGTCAATATCCACTTGTGTAGTTTCCAAGTCCAGAAACCAGTCAGTGACGTCACGGCGGCTCTGTTTACGATTTCAACACGGACTCACTTCTGGAGCCAGCCTCAAGTGGCCATTGGAGGTACTGCAAGTTTTGTCACGTCGCTGTTGGTTTTCCTGTCCTTTGGTTTGCTGCTTGGACATGTAAATTACAGGAATGCTCTTCCATTGTAAAATATGTCAACTGTAGCATGAGAAAACTGGTTCCCCAGAACAGGCAGAACCACTAACTGGAATCATTTAAAAGCCAGAAAACACAAAACAAAAACAGCCTGGCTGGCATGTCATAAAATAAGCAAAAAAGGCTCTTCTCACTTGGCCATGAGTCTCTGAACGTTGTCTGCGTACAGGTCAGGGTCCTTCTGCTCTTCCTCAGAAGGGCTGTAAACTGGCAGGAACTGCAGCGCAATAAAAAAGATAAACACTGTTTTGTCATAGCACAGCTCAACAGACACACACACACACACCCACACCCACACACCTACACACACAGGATTTCTTCCACAGACAGACTGCAGATTTATTAGACCAAGCTGACTGTCACACCTGCGCTCACGCCCTCTGTTACTGATCAACAGTCCTTGCTTTAACTTGTCACCACACTGAACAATGATGCCAAACACACACACACACACACACCCAGGTCACACACCCACATCACTGAGGTGTGGGTGTTTAACAAGACATTTCCATAAGTTGAAAATTTACACTGTTTGATTTACAAGTGGAGTGAGCAGCTTTTACCTCAACAGTCATGTTGGTGTACGGCTGGGAAACTGTGTGCCACAGTGCCTCGGTCCTAACAGACGGGGAGGGGAAAATTATATTTACAGTCACTGAGAATGTGAGGCAAACTTAGAAAATAATAAATAGATCAGTGAAGCTAAGAATTAGGGGGTCTGCACATCAATTTTTGTCAGGAGGTCCCGGTTTATTAAGGATCTCACGTGGAGGGGTGCTACATGTGATTTTGGTGCATAGCGTCTAATTGCTTAATGGGTTATTTATTGTGCTTTTATCCGAGGTTAAAACTGCTTGTCATTATCACACCTGTTTGGCCCTGATTTCTGGAGCAATATATTTGGCAGGTTTTCGTGGCGTGCCCATTCACCAGGAATGGAATTTGGCCATATTCAGCTCTGAGGGAAGGCGTGATGGCTACATAGAGATTCATTTTATCATGATGGAAATCAGCATCACCTCCCTGTTTTAAAAAGTGGCTTAATGAGATGTTTCTGCTAAACATGAATGCATTCGGCGTGCTAAAGGCAGACCTACATTAACAATGAGGACACCTGGAAGCCTTTCTTGAAACTGCTGGATGCATCATCGTCTCTGGGGCTGCTTTATGCCACTGTGTGGTATTTGTTTATTTGCACAGGTCATACTTTACACTGGCTACCTCTGGTGTAAATTTTCCCTCCACCCAGTTATTTTTCTTGTTTGTGTTTTGATATAAAAAAAAAAGTTGTATTTTGAGGTTGTATATTTGTGTAAAAGCTATAGAAATGTAACATAACCACACATTTTTTTTGGTCCCCTGAGGCACAACCTGGCACAACCAAAGTGTACAGGTGCAGTCATTAAAATTATACAGCACCCTGAGGCGACTGTTTGCTGTGATTTGGCGCTATATGAATAAAATTGAACTGAAGTATTGTTTTCTACACTGGAAAACAAGCGTGTGTCCTTAAAAAGTCCAAAGTCTAGGAAGCTCCAGCCTCACTTACCATCCTGTCAGCGTCATGCTTTACAAAGGCCTCTGTGCAGCTCAAAATGTCATTAACCGCTTCCTGGGAGGGAGGCTTTCTCCACGGATACCACATCAAAGGTCTCAATATGGATTTTCATTTTAAACCGGCTAGTTTTTTTTTTTAAGCAGACCAAATTACTTATTATCTGAACTTTAACCCTGCTTCCATCACACTGTGTTTCAAAGAACAACATCACACTTCTCTCTTCACTAAATTTAGATTTTGTTACTTTTTAAAATAAGATTTTGGCCTGTATGAAGAGTTGTTTAAAAACTTAAAAACTTAAACTGGTTACTGCTTTTTAAATGTCGACATTTGCTGCTTTTTTGTTGTTGTTGTATTGATATTTAGAGGCATTTGCCTGGACAAATCAGCACTAGGATGGAGTTACTTCAGCTGATTTGGATCACTGTAGTTTTCTATGGGAGATTTTTTTTCTGCAGAAAAGCTAAAGTCTTTTTTTCTACGTTCCTCTGTAACATAACCAAACATAACCTAGCCAAAGCAAGTGGTGCACGTGCAGAACAGTGAACAGGTTTGTTGAACCACAGATGTCAAGAACGTGGATGTGTGGGATTTTATCTTGCCCGCTTACTTTTGCAATCTTCCCTCTGCATCTCAGGTAAAATGTGTTGAGATGACTACTATAGGTTGGCCATGTTTCACTCCCATATAACAAAATAGAGAGAACAGGGGCCTCATAGAGACTGACCTTTGTACTTAATAAAATAGATTTGACAACAACCATCCTAACTATACCTTCTGCTCGTAAACCTGGGCAAACTATTAAAGAGAGCACGCTTGCTCTAGGTCAAGCGCTCCTCTTTGGTCCTGTAAAATCAATCGTAGAGGCAAGGGGTGACCAAGATGTCCAGCAAGTACCACAGGATGTACGCGCTTAGCCTTACTCCTCCCAGAGTTACGCACAAGGCCTTTGTCAGGTCCTGTTTAATTCCTGCTGGGTGTCGTGTCGCCCTCCTCACCAGCAAAAAAGCTGGTGGAGGAGCTGGTTTAGACACCAACCACCGAGGAAAGCAGGTAGTACTGGGTTACAGTAGAAGGTAAGAAACCTGATCCAACTAGGGTCTTATCCAGGTAACCCCCAGTTAAGGCGGTTCACTTCTTAATGGGGTACATCGCTATGGCAACTATGGCATCCTGAATAAGATCCTTTATGTGAGAGCGGTGACACTTAGCTTGTGCAGTCAAACCTGCTTTCCTTCCAGTTGCTCAGTTGCTCTGCTTGCAGTACAGGTACACATTTTTGTGATTGGTCAGATACCTCCAGCGCTGCCTTTTTCATGTGAACGTGTTCACAGTTAGATTTACTGAGTGGATAATAACCACGTAGGTGCGACTGCTTATCCTGACTGCAGATGTTAGGGTAAGTGAAGCCAAGCAACGATAGACATCCTAGGTATGCTGAACATGCTTCGTAGTGCTGGAACCTGCTGACCTTTGGGTCACAGGTGACAGTGACCAGCACTGATCAGAGCTTAAATTGCCCGACAAAGGCAATTTATCGAACACCCCACGATACTATATTATTGCAAGTTTTAACATTTTGCAATATTTTGAGTATTACAACAACACATGTTGTGATTTATCACCTTTTTTTAAACTGCAAATGATGTCCTCAGCAAAACTGTGTCAGTGCCTGATACAGTTACCTCACTTCAGTTATGCTTTTGCTGGAAAATGAGATCCACAAACATGCCAACACTGTAATTGAAACCTGCCATAAATGTTGCTGGAAGACTAGCCAGTCTGCCATCAGTCTATGATTGGATGGGGTCAAGTTGGTAATTACATAAAGCCTGTTTCTGAAAATACAGCAATTAACTGTGATAAATCGTCAAAAGTCACAGTTCTGTTGCTGTTTACATAGACAGAAATTAACATTTAACTATTAGATTTGCACTCCTGTTCTACCCCTTCCTTGCTGTATATTTGCAATTCTTTGGCAATCTTTCAGAGCGACTGCAGTCGGTCTGCAGACTGCAGCGGTTTGCAGAAAGGTTGCCTCCTATCAGGCGACATGTACAATCGCCTTGCAATCAAAAGTGGTTGTGAGTGTGTAAAACCCTCAAGCCACCACTTAGTCAACACAAGCTGCAAATGGTTGCTCAATGTTAAAAACAAAATTCAACAAATTCACCAGGCAATTTGTTTTTTTTGTAAATTGTCCCATTTTTACCGGTGCGGCTGAGCCATGAGCTCTGAATTAAGAGGCCACTTTGTCAAGTTTTGTGCAGTGTTGGATGGTTTATAATAAGCTTTTATTTAATAAAATATTGATATTTTGTGTCCACATGTTGATAAATTATCCTCGCAAGATACTACACTATGCTGTAGCGAATTCTGAAATGATTACTTGGAGCCAAATAGTGTGCAGACCCCCCCGCCCAAATTAAACCCTGGCATTAAACAGGTTTGACAGCTGTGCAGATGAAGAAATGAAGGAACTCACCAGGTTGTGCCTTTGTATGTCCAACGAACAGTATCCTGAGGAAGTGACAGAACAGATTTAGGTAAATAACACACACACACATGCACACGCACACGCACACACACACACACACACCCACACACACACACACACACACACACACACACACACACACACACACACACACACACTCTCTAAAGATTTTCGCATGTTGTTCCTGCCTTTTATTAACAAAGTGGGAGGCTTTTGCTTTTTTTCTCTTTTTATCAGCATATATGATTCGAGTCAGGCATAACACACCTTCACAGGACATAGTATGCAAACACTGGGCTGAACAAACTAATATTTGTTCAGAAACCTAACCCAAACTGATTCAAATACAGGACGATGTACGCAAACATACATAAACACATACACAAATCAGTAAATACTGTCGCACAAAGCGAGTGTTATACAAGCCGACCTATGCTGCCTATGCAGGTTACGCATATTTGTGAAAACAGCATCAAAAATATCAGAAATTTACTAATGCAGATGTTCAATGTTTTTTTTCCCTGAGTAGATGAAGCTCCTCTAGAGCCACAGAAGGCATTATCAGTTTGTTTCCATTTTCACTTGTAACACCTGAATGTTTAAAAGCACAGGTCAGGAAATATTACAGCCTCCTCACTACAGCTTAGAAAAAATAAGAAAAGCACATTACAAGCAACGGACATCTCAATAAGATCTCGGTTTCAGTCTCAAATCAGTGGACAAAAGCAGCTGGTGCAGCTCTCTGATCTCTGCAATGGACACACTATTGTGCAAATTAAATGTAAATCTGTGTAATTGTGTATGATTAGATTCACTTTAAGTGTTTTCCTCCCTCCTCCTTCCTGAGACTGCCGCACTTTAATTGTCAACTATGGGAATGTCGGGTTTGGCTGTAAACAAGCCTGCTGCTTTCACGGATTTTTGGGATAATGTTCGATGGCCATGTACCCAAATACTATCTCCCTGGTGCTGATCTCTGCGTGGATGAACAGCTGCAGTTTCAGTCAAGTCCATGTGTGTCATAAAACTCAGGTGGAGCTGTGATCCCAGAACTCCTATTTGCATAAAAATGTCACATCGTAGCCACACAGCAGCCTCCGGGTCTGAAAAGTGAAGCCAATGTTTAAGTAACTTAAACCTGCCTCCTCGGCTTGCTCGGCCTGTGACCTCAGCTTTCCTTTTCCTGATGATTTCACTGGCTCAACCGCTACTTTTAGGTCATAGTGATAGAAAGGAGACATTTCCAGGGAATGCCCATGAGATAACTTGTCAATCAAAACCCACAGTGGCTGCATCCAGCTTCTGTGCTGCAGTGGTCATAGCTAACAAAGCATCTCAGCGGGAAACCTCCAAACACAGGTAAGCGATCCCAGCTGGGTGATTTTAAGAAGAGTGCCTGCTATTATTAGCAGACAAAAATGCGCTGATGGACACCGCTCCTCCCCTAAGAGTCAGACTTCTGCCTCTACTGGACCTATAATTCATAGTCTGCTCTCACATGTACATGTGCCTGAATAAGCCCCAAGGAACTATTAATGTAACCACCCCATGACTCAAAACCTGTCCCTTTAAGAGCCAACAAAGGCTGCTGACGGGTGAGGTAAGCCCTGTATTAAAGGCGTCTGCTGTTACCAACAACACGTCAATGGTTTTGCTCACCAGTTTGTTGGGGTAACGCAGCAGCACAGGTTGTACAGGAACTCCGGCAAGGAATGCACCTGATGACAGAGATGGAGACAGAGTGGAGGAAGAGGGAGAAGTTAGTCACTCAGCAGCAAAACAATGTGCAGCTACACCCTTCACACTCATGCTGTTCATTCCCGAGAGATTTGATCAGACGGCTGGAAAACAGTACTATGTTCTGTTCCAGACAATTGAGGAAAAAAAATGGTAGGCTTGGCCCCTTTCTTTCCACATGTAGGCCTTGCTCACCTGGCTTGAATTTGATGAGAGCACGGCCGTTAGTCGTGGTCCCCTCGGGAAACATCAGCATCTAGGCAGAAATTAAGAGAAGCGGCGAGCTGAGACTTGCAGAAAGGGAGCTTCAGCCTTCATGAAACTGTTTAAAGGGCTGCTAAAAAAAAACCTTAAGCGCACAATCTGCTTGCTGTAGGCCTTTAGCATGCTCCGTAACTTTCCAGAGAAATGTGCACCATATCTGTGCTGCCCGTTGTTGTCTCTACTTGCTCCCTCGCGTTGTTGTCTCTGAGACGCTTTTACTGACTGTCAGTGGGAGTGTTGCCAGCTTACAGGGGCCTATCAGACTATGGTGAGGAACAGCTTAAGGCTGTTTTCCCTTTTTACCAGACATGAACTCTCTTTATTGTCTGTTTTGTAATAGTTCATTTTAAATGAATTTAAGCATCTTGTGGAGTCTCTCCTTGAGCCAGTCTGCCAAAAAGGTGTGTTATCTCATCACATCACTAACACAAGACCTTTTTTGTGATTTAACTTTTCTCTTAGTAACGCAGCCTCCCTCCTGTCATAGCAGCCATAACAGCTGGCCCGAGGTGACTTTTGAGATGTTTAAACTGTAATTAAGGGCTCAAATGTAAATAAATGTATTCCCGTGAGGCAGAAAAGTGAATCATTTCCCTTTTCTTCCATCAAGTCCACTTCTCTGCTGCTTAACTTGTGCCAAACTAGAGATTTTTTTTAAAGCACAGCAAAACCAGATGGGCCATTTACATTTAAAAATCATCTTTAATAAGCTTCGCGTTCCTCTAATCGCTGTAAAGTCTAAATGGACAATTTGGCAGCCTCACCTGAGGCCAGTAGCCGTTGGAGGTCAGCCTCTCGTTGAGCTGAGCGACGGCCCTCTTCCTCGACTCGGGATCCTTCCTGCTCACCAGCACAGATTGGTTGAACTCCAGCAGAGCTGAAACACAATTTAAAAAAAGAATGAGTGTCAGAACCAGAAAGCAAGACAGCCTGACAGGAAGCACCAGAGCAGATTAGAAGCCAGTGGTGTGGAGCACTTGTTTATCTTTGGACTTCCTTGCATGCCTCAATTTTAAATATTGCTCTGGATTGTTTGCATGATAGCTGGGGAACCTGGGGAGAGAATGCCTGCCTTTATCAGCAGCACATTGCACTGCGAATACCTCTGAAGCACAGAGAAATATTATTATGCCATCCAGGCACACGAGACGAACAAGTGGATAAATCCTGCCTGGTTGCAGCCGCCGGTGTTAGGCTTCATCAGAGGCATAAGAGTGAGAGACGCAGCACTGTGAGTATCCTGACCGCAAAGTACAACATCCAGGGGAGAGAAAAGCTTTCTTAAAACCTTATTTGGGGGCACAGTCAGCAAACCTTTTAGGTGGTTCTTATTAGATTTAACTGCTCATTCTATATGTGCAGTTATTTTAACCAGTGAAAACTTCAAGGGGTTTCATGCTTTCATGGTTTGAGGACTTTGGTTTGTCAGGGGGAATGCTCCAGTGGTCATTTTTCCAAAGCATGTTTTGTTTTTTTCCCCCCTCCCAACTCTGGGAAATAATTCAGATATACGGAAAATATAAGATACTTAAAAAAAAAAAGGATAAAGAAGATTTAACAAGCTATAGTGCTGACGATCATGCAGGCTGTATGAGAACCTGGAGTATTAACCAGCCAAAGATTTTATTTTTGATAAAATACAATCTGGATAAACAGGAATTTTCTGGATTTCTAACCAAGCAAGTTCACACTTGAAGCCCTCGTGTTTAATGTTATCATCAGAGGCTGAGTCAGCTGAAGAGCTGATGGGGTCCCAAATGATAAACATATGATTCACCCTAAAATAATGAATACAGATAAAACCCAACAATTGAAATGACCCGCTATGAGCAAGCATTTGGTGACAGTGTGAAGGCAGAACCAGGTTCAGCTCCCTCATCCTCCAGCCACACTTACCTCCTATGACTGGCAGGTTGCTGTTCTCAGACCTCGACACCACCGTTGCCAGCTGGGTTGGGCACAAAACCAGCATGTCCAGAAAGCCACTGTGGGGCGCCACCACCAGCACAGGTGCCTCCTTCAGGTCCGCCCTGCGACCTTTGACCTTAACCCAACAGAAACCGAGGGAGAAGAACACGGCTCGGCTCAGCAGCCAGATGATCGGGTGGAAAAACCAGCGCCGCCAGCCTTCTATGGGTTTGGAGCGCTCCTCCTCGGACAGGCCGGCCAGTCGTAACCGGGCAATAGGCCACATTATGAGGAAGCAAAGGGACGCCAAGGTGACGCGAATAGGGAAGAGGATGCTGCCAAGGATGATACCCTGTGGCGTAGGAAGAGAAAAAAAAAAGCACAATCACACATTAAATCACATGATAAATCCCATACTGCTCTAAAACTAGTCTTTGTGTGATGTTAACTATTAAATAACAAACTTTAGCTGATTTCCAAATTTTCAACGACCACCAAAGAGGTTTTAGCCGGCACAAAGGCAAATCAACAGCACTGCAATAATTTGAGTGAATCCCAGTGAACATTGTTGCTTACGAAAAACTTACAAATGGAAGTAAAATGCACAGATTTGCATAGATTCAGTGCCGCCATTGTGCATGGACTAATGTTGTTTACATTCATAGTCAAACCACTAAAATACCCATTCTGTAACAGGAAAACCCTGATTTTGCAGACTGTGAAGAGGTTTGTCCTGTGTACGAAGAAAATACGCTTAGATGCCTTCACCTTTACTGCTTAGTAAAGTAACATGCAACTTTGCACACATTTGTCATATCCGGATCCACTTACTAATAGAAAGCATATTTCATGTTGCCCAACCCCGCTGATGCGTGTGCCAGAGTTGAGCAACTCTGTGGTTTGTTGTTCCCATCATGGGCCTGGCCTGACTGTGCTGGAAGCATTTATGGCTCATTTGCTTACAGATCTCAGAGAAGCTGGGAACTGAGGCAGATTATAGTGTTCTTTTATGGATGCTGGTGTCAGGAATGCAGGCCCATATGAGAAAAATGGAGGACATTTTTAGGGGAAACTACAAGAAAGGGACATCAGAAGAGCCCCAGAAAGGAAGTGATGTTGGCAAACACTTTGTAAACACCGACACTTTTTTGGTTAGTCACTCCTCTGTTCAGCGTTGATAGGTCACCAAAAGCTGAAAGCATTCAATGTTTTAACGAAAGAAGCCCAGTAAAACAAAACCCTTTCTGCTTTATTTTTAATAAAAATATTAAATCGATGTATTAGAACGTTACCCGGATCCTCTGCGCCCTGGTCAGCTTCACTTTGTGAATGAATGGATGTGGATACTCCTGCGTTGCCAAGTAACCGTCGTCAATTCTTTCCATGGCGACGAAGCAAACTGGAAAAGTTTATTTAAAAAAAAAAAAAAAGAAAAAGAAAGAAAAAAAAGGAAAAGGTGCTTTTAAAGTTTGAAAAGTAATTTATACTCCTCTGTCGTTGGGGGGTTAAAGATAAAAAAAAGTTAAGACAGCTGTCAGTTCTCCGGGTTTATTCTTCCCTTTAAATAAAAAGTCCGTGCCTCGCGCCTTTAACAAATGAGGAGAAACCACGCGCTCGCGTGAGCGCTTTTGACGAAGCAAAAACAAAAATGTCAATAATCTCAAAACCAACTTTTCCGGTTGCTCTCACCCACATGGCGAAAAACACACACACACACACACACGCTACGCAGTCTCATTTGAAGCCTCTCTTCGCCTCACCCGTCCCGCCCCTCCGGATGCGCACAGCCCGGCCCACCAAACAGCAGTAGGGGCAGACAGGACCAGCAGGTCCCAAAGTATGCGTGGAAACCCGATTGTGCCAGGTATGTGTGTGTGCGTGTGTGTGTGTGAGAGAGAGAGAGAGAAAATGTAGCCATCTTGGCAGTTATGTCAAAAGTTATTTTGGAACATCTAAAATTAACTTTAATAAACACACAACCATAAAAGCTGCATTCATACAACCACCCCTCGCATCAGGATTCTGTGTTGCTGTCACTTCTAAGTATCTTATTTCAATATTTCCAATTTCATGATTTTTACCAGTCCTTTTTTCATTGGTTGCTTTTAACATGTAAACAAACATCAAGTTGTTATCTTTTAACTAAAAAAAAGTCTATACCAGTGTACAGAGCTGGCAAAAGTACTGGCATTCTGTACTTAAGTACAAGTGTTAAAAACTACTCTGGTAAAAGTCGAAGTACTGGTTCAACTTCTTTACTCAAGTAAAAGTAAAGAAGTACAGGCTCTGAAATCAACTCAAAGTAAGAAAGTGAACATTCACTTGACTGAGCAAAAAACTTTCACCATGTTGCACAAGAAGATACAAAGTGTGACACGGTTTATATTTATTCACACCTAATTTAAGTGAAACATGGTGTTTATTAGAAGCTTTACAGGTTTATGTTTAACGCCACCGAACATTGAGCATCACACTCGGCTTACCAACAAACCTCTGCAAAAATAATTACACATCAAAATTGATTTGAACTGAACCGATAAGGCTTTATTTCATAGAACATTTTCATAGGGAAAAAAATCTGTATAAATGATTAAACAGGTTAGTAAATGACGCTGTATAGCAATGTTGAGAAAATTAAGCGTGCACAACAAACAATGACAGAATTGGGGGTGGGGGGGGGCTATTCTACTGAACAGAAATGCTTCACAAAATGCAAACGCATGCTCTGACCTCCAGTTTCAGGAGTTACAGATAACATTCTGCTTTACTGATGATTACCCTGGAGGTGGGAAAAAAATGTAAAATAATCACGTGGAAATAAAGTTACATTGCGTGCGTGTGTAATAAAATCCTGGCGCTGCTGTTTTAACTGCTGCGGTGGAGTCTGGATCTGCTGAGGGCAGGAAAAAGCCATCTGGCTGGATTTTCTTCCATCTCAGCTGTGACAGGCGGCCTCTGTGGCGTGGCTCAGGTGGAGTATGTACAGTATCTAACCCCTGAAGGTCAACAGCTCAGTCCTTCGCGTGCACACGTGGTCCTATTCACAACACCATCCCTCCTCCCATGATCTCCATCCGCTGTTGAGGAGACAAGCATGGGTACAGTGAGCAGGAGAAACCGCAGCAGCAGGCAAGTGTGTTTCAAACGCTGTTAGCCTTGCTGGACAGCCACATGTTGCGCCCGGGACAACAAGGTTAGACACCAATGAGAGCAAAGGACACTGCTGACTGACATATGGCAGGGTGGGAAATAGCTGAGGGTTAACTAGGCAATCTGCAATCTGTCATTCAGCAACAACCACCATCTACAAAGCGATGTGTGACAAACTTTTCCCTTTAATACACTTTCA
>VUQK01015252.1:22902-36944 GCA_015106715.1 Bujurquina vittata
AAAATTAATGTTCACGTTTTTTGTAGATAAACTAACTCCGGCTACACAGAAAACGTGAACATTAATTTTGGGCCATGAATCAATAACTGTTTGGTATTTAAGCTGTTTTAAACAGCAGTAATTCAAATAAACTCCAACAACAGACCTATAAAAGGTATAAAAAAAAAAGACCCTTACCCAGCTTAAATTTGGCTGTTCCACATTAAATTCTCATGAACCTTTGGGCGGTTATTAGCACAGCTGCTATTTTTAGACCTGCCAGTTGATGAAGCTGTGGGGAGCCAAGACTGGAGAGTGAGCCCAGTGATGAGCAAAGTTTGTGTTTGTATTACAAAAAAAAACTCCTGGGTTTTCAATTCAAGGCCAGTCTTTATGTCTAACATTATTCAGAGACAAAGAAATTCAGCAGAGAAAGGAAACAGCATTACAAGGCACATTCCCGCCTCACTGGGAACCAAATTCTCAGGGTTCTGACTTCACGTCACAGGACGGAGTAACAAAAACAAAACAAAAATACTGGTCAAGGTAACAATAAGCCTGATTTCATCTTATTCCTGATATTCTGAAGTGTAATATTATATTCCAAAAGTTATACGAGACTAAGGCATCCATTTCAGTTCATGTGATTGTGCAGAGTCTCCGGTTTACTTGTACAGGCTGAGCTCAGGGCTGTGGTACAGGCACATGTATGAGTCGCAGAGCAGGCGGCGAGCTGCCTCCCGCAAGGAGGCAGGATCCACTCTTCTCAGCTCGTCCTCCAACAAGCCGAGGTAGCGGCCCACCTCGGGACACGCCTTTACTTGGGGGATATTGAAGCCGTTCTCTCCACCTGTATGAGAGCGCATGGAGAACCATGAGTGTGTGACCCTTGTTGACTGAATTTATGATTCAAGTATTGCGATTCATTTTCACCTTCCCGGTCCGCCATACTGTCGAAAAACAGCCAATCGGTGTCGAGGGGCCCGTGCTTGACAAAGCTCACGTAATGGCTGGTCTCGATGCACGTCACGGCGAAGAGAGACATTCGCTGGCGGGTGCAGTGCAGAGGGCCCGTCCATTGTTCCCCAGGGACCCCTATCTGCACCGGGCTGTGGGACGCCCGCTTCCTGTGACTGTGAACCTGACGATCAAAATCAGTGTGTAAAAATCACAGACTGTATATAAAAGATGGAATCCACCACCATGAGGTCAATCGTAAAATCCAGTTCTGAGACCTTCCTGACATTTACCCTATTGCCTGGTGTGCAATTGGCAAGCTGGAGCCATCGATTGTGGGTACATCACACCAATACAGATATCTGCTATTCAAAGCAAAATAAGCCACTTATAAAATACCAGTGGCTTCGGTGGCACCTAATTTTCACCACAGGGCACAATATTAATTATGTAGAACTTTATGCCTGAACACAATTTATGCCGGTAAGTACTGCTGGGTAGTACTGGAACGCTGCTCCTCCAGGAGGACAGAAGAGTGCACTGAGCAGGGACCATCTAATCATATGACTACATTAACACAAGACAATCACTAACAATCTATAACAAACTCTCTCAGCCCTTAAGGTATAGGGGTAATCCTAATTCACACGTCATCATCTTCTGGAGTTGATATGGCAAATAGTTGCCTGTTTATTTTATACCGGGCCTTGATGCAGCCCCTAAATTCCCCCTCTGCCTGAAACGAGCCATTTTAGCCCCTCCCCCATTAAGGCAAACTTTCTTCTTAAATACGGAAAACGTTTCCTTTTAAAGCCATGATTCTGGCCACCTGATGAATGGCTCCACTGAGTTCACCAGCTATCAACTATCTGTGACTCACTCTGTACTCAGATAAGTAGCACAGAAGGAGTCAAGATGACATTTGTAATTGTCTATGAAATTCAAGTTAATGGAACAAATGATCCAGAAACCCACAGCAATGAGCTGCATTTAGCTGGAGAGCTGCAGATGATTCCATCGTTAATCTTGTCTTACTAAATGTTAGACTGGCCCCTAAATGACAAAAATACCTGAATCTTGCAGGTCTGGCAGTACTGTTTCAGATGTCCAGGAGTAATGTCCGGGTCATCGTAACACTGTAGACACTCCCACTCAGCTACAGCCTGGCAGATGCTGCACTGTCTCAGAGCTACAAAGAGACAAGGATGGACAGGCAACAAAAAATGAAATTCCATCTCACCTTAAATGAACAGGAACAAACTAAATTGCTGCTAGAATCTCAGTGGCTCCCTATGATTTTCCTCACTGTCGTCCAGCAGGTCTGTGATGTCCAGGCTGAGAGTGGGCAAGATAGCATCGAACATTTTGAAGTCTTTCCCGAACCTCGGCATGAGCAGCAGGAGGCAGGAGGGAGCCTGGTGGGGAAATTAATCCAGACATAACAAATAGAGTGACTCCTTTTTACCTTTATTGATGTGAAATCTCAGGCTTATTTCTGTCACCTCGACAAACTTGAGGCCAGAGTGGAGGAATGAGGACTCCAGCAGGGTCTGGACGCTGGCGACCCTCATGGATGATGCTGAAGAGAGGGGGATCGGGGAGTTGATCGGGGAGAGCGACAGAGGTGAGGCGGGAGAGGCGGGAAGGGCAGGTGGGAAGAGCTGATAGAGGTGACACTCCTGCGGCTGCTGAGACATTGATCTGAAAGAGGAGAGGGACGAGGAGGTCCACATTTCAGACAAAAAAAGATGCAGAAAAACAACTTCAACATATTGGAGTTAGCTGCTGACCAGCTGCTACAACTCATCTCCACTAACTCGACCGCTGAACTGTGTTTCTGCCTTTCACAAAAACATTTTAACCCATTACCTAATTTATAAAAAACATTATATTACAAACATACGGTCTGCTGTGTTGTACGGTCCATCCAAGAAGTTTGTGCTTCAGTTTTTATAAGTGTGTTATTTGTCTGTTACCGAGTGTGCACGTGTTGCATGTGTAGAGCTTCTGAATGCAGCATGCTAACCAACCTTGCAACCATTAGCAGTCCACTCTTTCCTTAATTTAAGAGGTTTAGGTGAACATTTTAGGAACTGCAGCTGTTTTTATACCTAACCCCCATTGTGAGACTAAGTCAGTAAAAGAGACTAACTTTAGCTGTCAGTCCACCCTTTGAGTCATTGAAATACACATAAGGCAGATGAAATGCTTCATGGAGTTTCTGAGAGTGCTCTCAGCAAATAACAAAATGGAAAAGCATGAAAACATTGTGTCTAGTCTTCAAAAGGATAATACAGACATGACAGAAACGTCAACGTTTTATGAGGAACCACACGGCTTTCCTTCTGCTGCTCAGTCTATTATCTGCCTGACCGCCAGGCTCAAAATTACTTGTCCTTTAATTAGATTTAAGTGGTGTGAATTTAAACAAAACAACCAGGCAAAACTTTCCGTGACCTTTGAACCAAAGTAAACTGGTTGCATTCTTACAGAGGAATGCATGAAATGAAAGAGAGCAGCTGTGTTGACAAGATGTCATCCAAATTCAACTTCCAACCACTGCAACAGCAGAACACATCAGTGAAACAGCTAACTCAAGGGTGTGTGTTTGTGTGACTGTGTGCATGTCCCGGGGAGAAACTGTCCTACCTTACAGTCAAAAACCCCCAAAAAACAAAAACCAAAAAAGAGAGAGAAACTGATGGTGAGACTACCTGATCTTGAGAAGCGGTTCGACTCGGAGAAGCTGGAAAAGCTTGTTGAGGAACTCTTCAGGATCTGACAGAAACAACAAGAGCAGCATTCCTCAGAGTCTTTAACGCTGTTTGTTGCACATACACCAGGTGGAGGAGAACCTTTCCGCGTACATACCTTTCTCCTGATTGGTGAAGCCAGTGTCGCTGTTTGCTGCTTCCAGAAGTCGTCTCAAGGCCATGGTCTTACTAGCACAGACGTAGCCATACCTTTAAAACACACACGCACACACACACGCACGCTCAGAATGTGAGCTGATGCACAATAACTACGACTGATTGGCTTGGCCATGTTTGTTCAAGTCGACAGTCGAGACATAAACTCACCCACCGTGCGGTGTTTAATGACTGTAAGGTTAGTGGGTTTCTTATTAGGATTAATTACAGCAGCATTTGTTTTTAATGACCGTAACTGGAACAATGGCACCACTTTTCGCTACATCTCGTGCATGTAAAGAGTAATCATAAAGTCATTATTCTTGATAAGCAGCAGTAGTGTTAATAGCTTTATCAGATAACCAAGAAAGAAAAGAGCGGAACATGACACAATATTGATATTTAATTTTTAAATGTCATTTTTAAATGTCACTGATCAAGTAGAAGTGTGTCGATAACTATCAAAAGGTTTCCACAGCACACTTGATGGGACCACTGAAAATTTTATATTTTAACACGGGGGGAGGGGGGGGTCTATGAGGGTTGACTCGCTTTTAATGCCAGCCTCAAGTGGCCACTTGAGGGATTGCGGTTTCTGGCATGTTTTTTTTTGGTGTTTTGGGTGCCACAGTGTTGTACGTCAGACCTCACAATTCATTTAAACCAACAATCAAGACAACACTGACAACAGCACAGACCTTCGCAGTGGGTTGACGATATCGCACCGCAGAAGATCCTGAGCCTGACTGGAGCTCTGGTCAGTTTCAGGGTCAGTGGGCCAGAACAACACACAGTCTGCTGAGCTGCAGCAGGAGAACAGACTGGGAGAGCGAAACAGACAGACGGGTCAGGAAATAAACAGGTTTATTTGTTGTGGGTGCATTCTGCTTATTATAAATTAAAGAGTCTTTTGTGCTCATATCCAGCTCCCTGTTTTCACAATTTGCATGATTCACATTTCAAAAATAATCCTTATTTATTACACACTATGTCTTGGTGCAGTTAATCCTTCAGTTAATCTACTGTCTAAGAAAGACGCTTTAGATAGCAGGCCTCCCTTTAAGCCACTTGTTGTCAAGTAAGTGGAACTGTGTGCCTGAGATGGCCATTTTAGTCATATCTACTCTCTTTATCGTCCATACCCAGGGGCTGGGAATAAAAGGGTAGAAAAAACGCCTGGAATCGAACATTTACAGCAGTCTGAAGCCTGAGGCTTTAACTCAAATGAATCACTTTTATTGTTCACATTTAATGAGTATCCACTACTGTAACAGTATATATGTGCAAGAGAAAATAAGCAAAAGCGTAGCAGGCCCACTGCAGGCCACCGTTTGATAAAATAGTTCACCATCAGCTTTTTTTATATAAATTAGCTGAAAGATTTGGCATGCATCCTTTAAAAAAAAATCAGCTCTGCTAAAACACAATGCCCAGATATTTACACCAGCAGTCTTTCTTGGTGCAGAATTCACACTCATTTCATAAAAGTTTTACCTGAACAGCGTAGCGTCCAGGTAGCACGAGTTGAGGTGCCCCTGGATGCCTTTCTTCCAGCCCTGGTAGAGCTCCCGGGCTTCGTCCCCCTCCATAGGAGGAGTGTGGTCCTCCACACGCTCACTGCCCCACTCTGCAAAGGCTGCCAGCCACACACACACACGCACACACACACACATACACCGAAGATGGCGTTAGAAATCAAAGTGTAATAAATTTTGCTTTGACAGCATACATTACCACATCTGCAAAAATGAAAGGGGGGTGGAGGAGCTGTGACCGCGGGAGGGATGGCCTCGTGGTTTTCTGGAATAATCCAACATTCACAACAACCCTATAGTTGGTGTCAGACTACAACCATGTTTCTCTACCTATAGAGTTGCATCGCTCCACTTGATTGACAGGCACCTCAGGGGCGGGGAATCTGGAGTCACGTCTACAGTTGCGAAGTTTTACGAAGAGCCCCTTGTTGGAGGGGCAACGAAAGTGACGCTCGCCAAGGTAACTGCCGTCTGTTCCAGCAGACAGCTCCTGGTCCTGAGAAACACACACGCACGCACGCACACGCACGCACACACACACACGCAGGTCTGGCTTTATTACCATAATGTTCAGGGTGACAAAATGCAGTTATAATGCAAAGAGCCTTAGAAAAGGTCATTAAATTAATGGACTGAAACCTGTGAACTACTTCGGGCAGGCAATCCAAGCTGCACTGTGTTCTGCACACTGACCTGCCTCATTCTCCTTAACTCATATCTCAAAACACACCCTCCCTATTTGCAGGTTAATTTACAGAAACCAACTAATGCACATCATGGCAGCACAATGGTCGCTAAACAAACTGTAAAAAAGAAAAAAAAAAATGCAGCCCAAGCAGCGGCCTTTGGAGCTAAAAAGTGAAGCCAAGGCAGAAGCGCCAAAAACTCAAGTTCCTCTAATGCCCACATGAGGTTGGCTCACAGAGTGAGTCAGTCTCTACAGGCTCCTACATTAACATGTCTAACTCCATAGCAATAAACTACATCCACACTGAGAGCGATTCGCAGTGTTGTGGTGACCAGAGACCCCAGAAGGTGAGTGACATTCTGCAACTACAGGTGAAACAAGCACCTGCAATGGGAAGTGGGCGGGGAAAGAGGTAAATTTTCCTCTACTGCCAGGAGAGCAACTAAAGTAACTACAACAGTGAAGGGTGAGAGTGAAGAAAAACGTTTATCAGTTTTGGCCTCTACGGATAGTTTCTTGCTTCATAACAACTTCCTATAACTCATCCATGGCTGCTAGGCCTCACCTCCACTAATTTGAGTCACTGACAAAAAGATTGGTTGCTTGCTATGTGATTCAGACATTAGTTAAGTTCTAGTGTTTTATTCATCTGTTGATTAGCAGTAATTAGCTGATATGTGTGTCTATGCACTGATTCCGTACAGTTTATGGATGCAGGGGGCTAACTATGATAGCTAGCATTAGCTGACAACTTAGTACTCCACCCTTTCATCCAAAGAAGGCAACTACTGTCTTTGAAATATAAATAACATTGCAGTGGTCAAAATGGTAATGTTGAAGATTCATATGCAGTGGATGGGCTGCAATTTTCTCTCATGCTGGACACAAGAAAACAAAACAAAACAAACAAAAATGCAGCGTTAAAGCGCTTCTGCAGAGGCTTCACCTTTCAGACCACCTGCAGCCCCCACAAAGAATAGAATCCGAATCGATTTACGGAAAATGAAACTCGTCTGCTGCAACACTTCATTAGGATTAAATCCAGAAGAACCAATTAAAAGCTAACAATTTTAATAATAATGCGAAGAAAACTTTAACAGCACAAGAAAACAGTGATTTAGTTATAACTAGTACTTGTTTTGTTTTCAATTTAACAGGAAAAATAAAGAAATAATTTGTGTCTGTCCCACTGCAATTTAAACTGAGACCACTAGACTAGTAGAAAACTCTATAATCTGGTTTTATACTCAAAGTTGTAAAAAGCGGGGCAGAAAGTGTCCTTACCAGTTCAATTCCTGCCACTGGCTCTGAAATCCCTTTAATCCATCCAATCCAGCGGATAACCCCATACAGTGGTGGGTCATTCACTTCAACCATTGACCCCACCTCGAGGTTGCTGCCCGGCCTCGCCTCTCCGTTCTCAGCTGTGTTTTCACCGTGATCTGGAGCCCTCAGCGGTGAGGCAGGTCCGTGTGTGCCGTTGGTGTGCTGTGGCTGGTTGGCCACTGTTGGCGTCGTTGTTGGGGTTTGTGGTTTGGGAGGTGGTAGAGGGGGAGGAAGCACGGATTTCTGGGTGGGTTTTGGTGGAGGCAGAGGGGGAGATTTAAGTGCTGGTTTGATAGGAGGCATCAGGGCGATCTTGGTAGCAGAGGCAGAAGGTGAGATGGGGACTGATTTAGGGACTGGAGCCAGTGCCGGTTTCAGCATGACTTTGGAAATTTTGTGAGTGAGGTTCTGATGATGGGACTTTGGTTCTGAGGATGCAGAAGGGAAGAAGTTAGATGTTTCTCTGCACGTTTCCCACTATAGTTATGGTAGTTATGCTGCCCTGAAGCTTCTTCTCAACAAAAGTCAGGCGTAAACATATTTGTGTCCATACGTCCCTCATTTACATCCTCTCAGCCCAACACATTTACCTTCATCACAGTTCATTTAAACATCTCTATATGTGTCTCACTTAGTGAATAATGTTTGTGATTTCCGTGCAATCTAAAAATGGCAGCAGTGCTGGAAGAGCTGCAGTATTTCACAGGGAGACAAACCTCGAAGGGCCAAATTTAAATCAGGTTAGGTTTTTGCTTCTTATGAATTTTGATCCAGCCATAACCCTGGTAGATTTAACCATGTTAATCAAAAAATAACAGAACAAAATATGCTATTTTTACTCTTTTTTTTTTAATCAAGAAGGCAATTTCTTTGAAGGAGATGTTGTTTTACCTAAGGAAACATGTTTGGCTGAAAGCAGGGCTCCATAGAGGCTTGAAGGAACATGGCAGAGCTTCTCTCCCTTGTAAGTCCCGTCCCAGGTACCATCAGGAGTGTCCTAATGTACATACCACAGAGTCAAACACAAAACTGCAGAAAGACTGGCTTCATCAAGATGACACATTACGTTACATAAGACCCTCAGGGGGAAGGCAAATATTTTTTGCTTTGTAAGTCAAACAATTAAAACAAAAACTTCTCTCTCTCGTGGGTCGTACTGACCAGAATGACTCCGACATACATTGCTGATGAGGCCCGGCCTGGCAGGGGCCCACAGTAGCCCACCTCCCCTGCGGAGACTCTTTCTTCCAGATGGCAACACACACGCTGGCCAACACGGAATGGAGGGGGTGACGCGGGACCTTGGACCTGATTGTGAGCCGTGATGGGTGCTGACTCTGCAGTTCGTGAGAGGACGTTAAAGGGGGATAGCTGAGAAGAGCTGTTGGGATGATGCTGGAAGCTAATGTGACGACTCTGCTGCTGCTGTTGTTGCAGTGGTGGCTGAAAATGATTATTCAGTCGGCCATTGCTGCTGTGGTGGCCATTGCTGGTGCGGTGGTGTTCTCGTTCACGGGCTCGCTGATGTCCCTCTGAGCCGCTGGACCACTGACGGGGCCTGATGTGACTGGCTGGGATGAAGAGGGCACAGGCGTCGGGGCAGGTGAACAACCTCTGGCCTTTGTAGGTACCATTGCTTTGTCCTTTACCCACCGCTGAGCCCTGGAAGACAATCAGAGAGGGAGAGGTTTTCAAAGGTTCTCAAACGAGCAGTTACAGGTATCTGCGTCTAGCACTGTGTGATCTCACACACACATAGTTGTCAGTTGCAGCTGCAATTGATATAACAACTCAGTTCCTATGTCTATATTTTATATATAAAACTATGATTTGATTTTCTGGGATAGTTTGGGGGAAGTTGAACTGTTAGTCACAACACTGATCATTTTATGCTGGGAAACCTTGGGTTCAAGTATTCATGCTGATTGTTCCTCTCACTAAATGTTGTTGGCAATGGCACTCCCTGATGGCCTCCCCATCGAGATAAGAACAGTAGCCATCCAAAACTCAATAAATGTATGTGCGAAACCTCCTCATGCTGGCTGACACACTTAGCCAAACTGATTCAGACCAAATCTGGAGACCTTTCCTGCACATTTCAGTTTTATTTCAGTGAGTCTAAGTCTAGTTTTTATTTTTATTTTGGCTACCTATAAAACTAAATATGACAAAAACAGACGACTGAGCTCCAGATTCCCCAGATGCCAGTCTGATCCAGCCCTATCCATGGAGGTCTCACCCAACAACATATAGGATGCTAAGCATCAGCTGCCAACGGCATGCTGCCAGAAAGTATAGGTCACCTCCATGGATCCTTTTCCCAACGGTTTGCAGGTACAAGACAGCACAAAGGCAACCCAAATAACACTGAGGTTTTTTTTTTTTAAATCTGGCTATTACTTATTTTTAATTATAAAAAGATACAGATATAACACAAACCAAAAAATAAATCAATAAACAATTTCAGGACTGTAGCATTATTTTTCTGAGGAGTGAGGACAGGGAGATGGCCTGAGCTTCATATAATCCTTCACGCTACTTGATTTAACAACAAATTGTGCAGTTAGAGGTGGAAAGGTGAACCCATAACTGAAAGCACTGGTAAAGATTTCAAATAAGTGACCCCCAAAAGACTGTAATCCACTACACTGAAAGAGCTGGTGAGAATGGGTTACTTGCTTTGTTGAACATTTCACACACAGGGGTGAAAAACCTTTGAATATTTCATCTAATCTAGAGTGAGGAAAATGCAATCTGTGGACAGCTAGTATCCACAGCATTTATAGAGATGCTGTGGACATTTTCCAAAACAAGATTTCAAACCTAAGAACACTGTACCTGCCATCAAGCATGGTGGTGGGAACATCATGCTCTAGGGCCGTTTTGCTGGCAGTGGTCCTGGTACATTATACAAAGTGGCTCAAATAATGAAGGAGGTCTACCTCTAAATTCTTTAACTTCACCTCAAATCCACAGCTAGATGGTTGAAACATGGACACAGTTGGGTGTTCCAACAGGTCAATGATACCAAACACACATTAAAACCTGTTCTGGAATGGATAAAGCAGGCTAACATTAAGCTTTCTGAGTTGTTTTCCCAAACCCAAATCTCAATCCTCTTGAAAATTTGTAGAATATTTTGCACGCAATTCTTGTTTTTAAAGTCATTAAAGATGTAATCTGTACAATCATTCCACCCTGGAAAAAGAACAATTCAAAGAAATCATTAAAAACCCTAAATTACCCTGAAATTCATGCCTGTGATGAGTGGGTGCAAACTTCTGACCACAACTGTTAACAGTCTGCTCTGGAGGGTGGTTTTAATGCCGTAGCTGGCTGATGTACAGCTAGCACCCACAGAGCAACATCAGTATTGATCTACTGATATTTCTGGGTACTGAGTCAATATAAGAACCCAGGAAGTCTTGTTTTAGCGGTTTTATTCTCTAAATGTAGAGTGTTTAAGCTACAGCTGCCTGCGACAAGCTGAAAGTCACTGTAAAGCTCCACAGAGCAGGTTCAACACCATCAACTAGCCCATGTAACACACACAAATAGTTCGTTAAAGCCACTTTAAACATTTGAAAATGCAAATAATCCAATTTTAAAGCCAACCTTGAGTTGCACCCCAAAATACACGGCGCTGCTCCCTCTGGTCAGCGGCCCGATATACTTCAGCTCTGCCTCTGCCAGCTCATCCTGCTGACCTATTTGGACCCAAAGCGGGGAGTCAGACGGCAGAGAAGCCAACTGCTGCAACTTCCCAGGCTGGCCTAGAAAACACAGAACAATAAAACAAACAGTAGAGGATTGCTAATTACATTTGATTTACAACTTCTGGGCCAGTACTTGGTCACATTTCAGGCCATAAATGTACTTATAATAGAGAAAAGTTTCAGTGTGCTCTACAATTACTGTGATAAAACAACCATTACAGTGTGCTCGGCTGCTCAGCAGCAAAAACAGGGCAGCTTATGAGTAACCGGTGAAGTAATGTGGCAGCACTTAAAAGACACAAATCTCCTCAGAAACATTCAACTTTATAAAGATCATACTTTTCATATTAAAACAAGCTTCGAGTGCATTTTAAGCAAGCAACTGTATACATTTTCCAGCATTTGCATCGTACTTAGAAGTTTCAGTCGAGCTTCTGGATCTGATACAGCCTCCAGCAAGCCAGTGAGGTCAGATGGGACATCAACTAACCATCTCCTGTCTATTTTTCCCATGAAGTCATTGTCCAACACCTGCAAGAGAACAGCAGAAACACATGTGGGAGAAAGACATGCAGAAAGAATGGATTGAAGCAAAACTAAGCCCAAAAGAGCAAAGTTGATTGTAAATATCGCCACCATTTCAAAAGAGGCACTTGGCAGCACTGGTAGACGCTCCCATCCCAATACAGTACCTGGGATAGGAGGAATATTTTAAGATGACTACTCAAGCAATACCTGATGTATATTATTAAGAGAAGACTTTTCAAGTTTTCTCTAAATACTATGGTAAATACCCAAAAAAATGCAACTAATGTTAATTAATGGTAATATAAATCTATATTAAAAAAGAGTTTTAATTAGTAAATAGGATGAATGGTAGCATCTTTAACATTGTCTTAGCACTATACAGCAACTTCCTCCACGCGTCAAATCACATGTAAATCTGTGAATGTAAAGCTCTATAGTACCTTAACCCAAGGGTTGTCCCCTCTTCTACCCAAATCCTGCTCCTGGCAGATGAAGCCCCGCTGGAGCGAAATGGTACCTTCCAGCTGGTCCCGGAGCTTTACGTCGGTCGAGATCAAGAACGTTTTGGGGGGGCGGCGCTTCCTGATCTGCTCATGGGCCCCTGACATCTTAGAAATGTGAGTGTGAGTATGGCTGGTTCACAGTGGAATCAACCCCTTCATTTCCTTCTAAAAAAATTGAGAAAAAAAGTTAAAGGACACGTAAAAGGGATTTTAAAAAAAAGAAGAAAAAAAAGCCTGCCTGTACACGCCAGATAGCAGTAGCGTCAGGTAACATATAACTTTCCTCACGGGCGTACTAACTGGACGTTTGTCAAAACACCGTCACAACATCAAAAAACTAACTTTCCGCCATTTTTAGACCTAAAAAAACACACAGTTACTTTTGTTAATGATTGTAGGCGCCTATCTGAAACTCACCAAATTCACGAAGCTCCGATCGTCAACATTTCCCTTCACATTTAAAGGAGCTCCGCTTCAATAACAAACTGCACGGTAAAGCAGGAAGCGGGTTGACTGACAGCGGCTGGGCCAATAGAAAGTTAGAAGTCATAAATGAGGGAGGAGTCTAAACCAATCGGAGGGTTTGTGGGCGTTGCAGTGTTGGGCAAAGGGGGAAATTCCACAGTTCTTGTTACTCACTAATAATGCGTGTAGGAAGCTGACTGACACACACACACACACACACACACTGCAGAGACGCAACAGTATTTTTTTCATAGTTTATAAATACAGTATTATTCCATTCACACAAATAAAAAGGAAATAATTTGTGCACAATCAGAATAGGATTGCAATAAAGAACTCCCTTCAAAACATACAATAAATCACTTTAAAGTGCAAAATTTCCAAATATGCATCTTGCGACTCTATGGCGCCAATGCAGTGATATACAGATGTTCTTACAGCATAATTAATGACAGTTATCAGCCATAATAGATAATAAATCATATTTCAGATATACTGTTGCATCAAATCCCTCTGGTTCCAGCAGTGAGGACATTTTCAGGATTTTGTAATAAAAGCACAGGTTAGAGAATAATAAAAATTACAAAAATAAATACATTTTACACAAAAATTTTCTTTCCCATCCCATGCAACATCTTGTGACCCCATCAGGTTGAAGCAAAGTATCACCAATCCTGTTTCCCACTGCACATAATACCCCCTTCACAGATGCAGCTAAAGTTATGAGCGATGCCAGTGTTTTTACTTCCATGACAAGCCAGCATATGTGCAGTCATTACCTTAAAAGATACTGAAGGCAGCAATATAGTCAAACAAATGTGAAAAACAAAGAAATCTGATCTAAAACATAAACATTTGTTTTGAAAAACAAATAACCTAAAATAAAATCCTGTAAATATAAATTCTAAGCAATCCTTCATATAACAGTAATCTTTGGTATCTTATAACCATATACATAAATATTGTGTGAGTCAGCCATGATAAATGCGCGCACACACACACACACACACACACACACACACACACAAAACAAACATAATTTAATGTTTTCATAATAAAGTGAAAAGTGTCTGCAGCATTTTCACATGGTAACACAGATACAGTACAGAAACAGTAAGCAACAGGGGTAGAAAGCTCCTGGCTTTTAGCTGCAAGCTGCGGTCCCATGTCGTACTTTGACCAGTCTCATCCAGAAAGACAAAAGCAGCTCTTCGGTGGATGTGAATGACGGCCAGGTGTTGACCTGTGCTGTTACATCACACAGAGTCTCTGCACGTGTCTGTAATGTCTGCGGGCCTGGCTGAACATACAGTGGCGTTCTATTTTAAGTCCATCCCGCTGATCTCCCCCCCCCCCCCCCCCCCGGAAAAAAAACAAAAAAAAAAGCACCCCACGGGGCGTGTTTTTTCTACAAACCAAACCCACAACCCAGGTGC